>OX451215.1:171908206-172056396 GCA_949628195.1 Phasia obesa | reverse complement strand
AAAATTTAAAAAAAAACAAAGAATTTTTTAAATTTTTTTTACAAAATATTAGTGGAATTATTACAAAAAATGTTCAACTATTTTTATTAAAAAATATTTTAAACCAAATTTTTTAAAAAATTTTCAAAAATTAAAAAAAAAATGTTTTCAAGAAATTTTTAAGGAAATCTATACAAACAATTTTTAACAAAAGTTTTCCAAGAAATTTTCTGTAAAATTTTGACGAAATATTTTTAAAAAAACTACAAAAAATTTTCCAAAAAAAAAAATTATAGATTTATGAAAAAAATTTATTGGTCATTATATATATGTATTATATTTTGTCTGTATGCTTACTAAATGGGTCTAGTTCGAAATTATTCTTAAACGAACAAATAAGAAAGAAAAAACCAGTAAAAAGTTGGAGATCTTAATAGGAATTAATTTTGGTCGATTTGTAGAGTTATTCGAGTTATTTTTTAATCGAAATTTGTAATTTTTCCTAATCGAACAATAAAAAGACTTAAAATTCTTACAATTCATGATTGATCGAACGGATAGATACTCTAGTATTTAACCTCTAAGTGCTGCAGTATCATTTGGTACATTTCTATTCATTTATTTTTATTCTCCATTTTGTAAGCCACATCTCTAAGGCATGTATATGATCATGTAGGTATCTGGATGTGCTATTTGGGGGCTTTCGTAGATGCTTAGAAAAGCCGTGTCGTTAGCGAATGTAAATGATTGGACGGAGTATAGCAAAATACTACCTTGGGGAACTCCAGCTTTAACTGGCTCAGGCTAGCTTAAAAACTTCCCTCTTTAAGTATTAACTGGTCGGAACAGTTAAATAATTCTTTAAAAACTAATAAACGTTTTTGGGTAAGTTAGGCTTTAATTTGTATATTATCCCTTCATGTCATACTTTCTTAAACATTTGAATCACGTCGATGAAAAGCGCTGAACAGTATATTTTTAATTGCAATAATGTAAGTTTAAAAATAAAATAATAAAATTAAAAATAATAAAAAAAATAAAATAAAAGAAAACAAAACAAAACAAAACAAAATAAAATAAATTAATAAATATTTTATAGAGATACCCAGCGCTGGATAATTACTCAGGAATAAAAGATTTGTAAGAAATTCTAAAATTTATATAAAATTCTAATATTATTGTAGAGTTCTGTAAATAGTTTTTAAAATATTCCGCTTTAAATATAAATGGTGCTGTTGAGTCTGCAGTGGATTCAAATCGGAAATATTGCGTACATTCACTACTTTTTCTCTTGGAAATGAGATATTTTTTCGAAAAAAATATCCTATGTTTGAACCAAGATACTAAGGTACGTTCTCACAAAAAAGTCCGAATGGATTATAAATCATATTGAATTTAATAAAAAAAAATTTTGTACTCTTGTATATTAATATGGCAGTTACATCTAAACACTACCGAGCAAATAGATTTGAAAAATACTAAGAAGGGTATAAAAAGTTATTAGATTCCGCTAATATCTAACCTCAAATTGATAAGTGTATTTAAATAAAAGGTTGGTAACACTACTGTTGTCATACCTTTCGGTGAAGAGCTTCGATATTGGCTGATTTATGGTATAGTTGGTGAGCGCTTTCGTTGTAATCATTATCAAGCCACGTCTAATATAAAAACAATTTGTTTAATTTCGCTTTGCATCAAAACTTCCCAATAAAGCTATTAAAAACATCGATTTTTCTTGATTTGACTTCATTTAACAAAAGATCACACTAAATAGAAATAAATTCAACTGCATGTGTATCATTTAAACTTCTCTGTAATGATTCCAAATTGTTGAAAACAAATTTAAAAAGATATCAACAAATTTGTCTTATAAAGTATTACTAAAAAAATTAAACGCAAACACCATTAGGAAATTGTTTTTTGTTTAAGAAAAAAAATGTACACAAAATATACAACTGTTTCAAGGACGTGACTAAATAAGAAAAATCGAGATGTTTGTTTGGTAGGGCTTTCTCTCTCTCTCTTTCTTGACAAAAACGTGTCAGTAAAATTATTCTTAAGAAAAATAAAAAAATCTAAACACAAGACAATTTTGTGCTAAAATATTTTGCTGTATCATTTTATTGTCATTATCATGACATTAGTGCTGAGGTGCCAGTCAGTTAGACACCGTTATGTACTTGTACTTGCTGTTGTTATTTTGTTTTCACTTTTTAGAAATGCTTTCGTAGAAATAATATTCACCAAGTGCTTTCATTTCGACAAAAAGTTAAAAGATAATTTATATATGTATATACAGAATCTAATGAATAAAAAATATTTTACAAAAAATAATAACATTTAAAGCCTTCTTATTTACAATACAGTTTGTCAAATAAATTTTTTCTATAATAGAAAAAATTAAAAATCATCTTAGCGAATTACTGAACTTTTTTGGATTTTATTCATTTAAGTTTTCACACCTGTTTATAACTATATTACACCGAAAAAACTTATGTTTATATTATACTGAAAAAAAACTAGGGCAATGAGAAAAAGTGCTTAAGTCTGATTTTTAAGTTTTGTAGCAGAACAATTTTAAACTTTAAAATTAATTTAAAAAAGTTTATCTTTAAGCTTTACTTTTTGGAACCAAAATTACGCAGGCATTGCAATTCATATGTTGTGAAAGATTTGTTTTTTAGGCTTTTTTGCAAATGCGATTAAACATTTAAAAAAGATAAGCAGAAAGTCGGTTCGCTTTAACTTCCTTGCAAAATGGTACAAAATAATTGGTACTTTGCACATGGGTACTTTAGAGTGGGGAGATTACAAAGGTGTCACTAACTTAAATGTTGCTTAAGCCCCTTTCACACTATAATACTGAGTATTAAGATTTTCATTGGATTTTGTAAGATAGAAATCCAATGAGAATTGGGTGATTGTCAAAAATCTAACGTAACATAACATTTCGTGTTCACACTAGCACACTTCAAATTAAATGAAAAATATCAGCAAAGGAACAAGGCGAGACGAGACATTGAACGGCGTCGGCTGAGCAATTTTATGTGGACGGCAGAGGTGCCGGGTCTTAAGTTTGTTTGGCCGTGCAAGTTTTCGGTTAATAAAAAAAATAAAAAACAAAACAAAAAAAAATAATACGTATGTACATCCAACAATTTCTAGGCATGGCAGAAACAAAGTACATATGTAGGCGTTAAGACTGATGGCAATTTAAGGCAGGTGCAGGACAAAGAAAAAATATTATCAGCGGCGGCGAACTATAGTCTGCGACTCACTCAGCTTGGTTTTTTGCTTTAAAACAAACACAACCCTGATACAATGTAAAATGTTATAGTTTAGAAAATTTTCTAAAAATGGTTTGGTATTATGGGATGTTAAATTTCTTTCCGTATTATTTCATATTTTGATAACATACTGCTTTCACACTATCACACTTTCTCATTGGATTTAAGTATTTGACAAGACTTAATACTCAGTATAATAGTGTGAAAAGGGCTTTAAGGCTACTTAAGCACTTATTCCTTATTGCCATAGAAATATTTAAAATTTAATAGAAAAATTTAAATTTAAGCTACAAAAAATAGTTCAGATTTTGTACTGTCAAATAAATGTTTTCAAAATTATATCACTTTTAAATATTTGCCTACCTAATTACCTAAAAGATATTAATTTGCTGCTTGTACTTTGTGTGTCCTAATTAAGCATTAATCATTGCTTTTAACATCTAGAAATAGAGTGAGTTTCCTTGGATATCTTATTCCTAGATATGTTCACCTACTCCTTTATTATAAATTATTATTATTTGTACTTTAGTTTTAAAAATATTTTTCCAACATTTTCTTTAGGTGGACCCACAAAATTTGAGTATGGTTCAACTCTCAACTTTATGCTTAAGTGTCAATAATTTTTCTAGATTTATATAATAACCCTGTCCTACAGGGATATGATTTGTCGACTGGTTGAATATATTGATAAATTTTGTATTTAAATTTTTTCGATTTTTCCGCCTCAACGAAATATAATTTTCAAGCACTGGAACTTGATTCATTCTTCAAAATATCATCAGAAACTCTTTTGATCAATATGTCATCTAAAATCCTGATCTTGCTGCCTCTTTTGTTTTAAAGCTGCATGACCAAAAAAAACGAAGCTCATAGACGCTCATTATAATATTTCATGTTATGTCTGCACAAGAGTAACGATAAACGAGCTTGCAGAGTTTCCATAAGCAAGTTTAAATAAGTATGAGTAAATGCTCAACATAATAACAACATCTTCCAGCAGCTTTACGCTTTAAGTAAAATACTAAAAACACAGAATTATATACAAAATACAAAAAACTACAAGTACAAGTACAAGCACAAGCACAAGCACAAGCAAAACGCACTATGCGTTATAAAAAAGTTCTACACAACTATTTAGGAAAATAGCTTACTAAGTGTTTTGAAGAAGAGAAGAGAAAACACGGTTCGAATAAAGTTCTTTTTACTCGTCCAGCTCATTGCGTTTATGATACGAACAAAGATTTGATCACTAATAGTATGGTATGAGTAACCATGTGTTCAGTAAGCTACACAGAAAACATTTTTTGTACCAATTCAAGGTTTTAATTAGTTTCAAATTAAGGCTCAATTATTATTTTAATTGATTTAAATCAATAAAAATTCCTAATTAAACAAATAATTAAATCAATTAATTTGTTAACCTTTATGTCGACAACCAAAAATTTACCTTTAAACATACAACCTTCATACCCGGGTAGGTAGTGCAGATCTCATATATTCACATTTTTTGGGAAAATTAGGTAAGCCGCAGCCTATGTTATAAAAATATACGTGATTATACAGTATACAGTGGCTACTTTCTCTTGTATGCTATAATAAAGGGCAATTCCCTTTGTTGAAAATTTGTACGATTTGTTCACTTGGTAACTTCCCGGCAATTGCTTTAGAGACAGGGATAAGTCATAAATTAGAAAAATGGAAATTAGTAGTGAAGATGACAAGAATATTTATAAACCTACATTTGGAGACGAATAGGGCGACAGCAATAGTACAAGTGTTGATGATTCCGATGGTGGAGTAAGTAATATTTACAAATGCATAGGAGAATACACGACAAAGAGAAGAACGAAGCGTTTTTTTTTTAATAATATTCTTTATGCAGCAGCATTTGTTATGTACGAGGTCTGTTCAAAATAAAAGGTGAATTTAAAATTTTCTGAAAAGTATTTTTTATTTATCAATATCTATTACTTCAAAGTAATCCCCTTTAGATATAATGCGCTTATGTCAGCGCTTCCTCCAATCCTTGAAACAGTTTTAAAATGCGCTTTTTGGTATGGCCATCAGCTCGTTCTTCGATTCTGACTTTATCTCATCAATTGTGACAAAAAAATAGGGAAGAAGCATTGATGTGTGAGTTGATACATTATAGTGATGCAGAATCCATGATTTTGTTCCGCAATTCCGATCGTTTGAGCATTATTGCTACACGCAAACGTAGCATAACTTCCTTGTAGTAGTCCTTATTAACCGTTTGACCTGTTGGTAAGGACTCATGATACACCACGCCACAGTTAGCAAAACCTTCACATTTGATAGAATTTGTCGTGCTTTTTTCGGTCTTGGCTCATCTGGCCTCCACCATTGGGATGATTGGGCCTTGGTTTCGACGTCATAACCATATACCCACGTGTCGTCACAAGTTAAGACCCTTTTGAGTAATCAAAAACTTATGCCTACCCGGGTACGTCTATTGTATGGTTAAGGGGTTAGTTTCAGAAAGTGTCTATGGATTTTCTTAAACAAATTTTTTCAGGTTGTTTTTGGGGCCAAGAAACAATATTTTAGAAGCATATTTAAAATTTTAAGTCGATATCGCAACAGATGATAAAATTATATCGAATGTAAAACCAGTAGGTGTTTGTCGACATAAGGGTTGATTAAATTTTAATCTCAAATCAATTAAAATAAATAAAAAATAATAAAAATAGGTTAAAATAATTTTTTCTGTGTACTTTGTGTTCGAGTATGATCCCTTGCTCATGAGCTTATCAGCACACCGATTCAATGAGCTTGTTCATGTATCTGTTTATTTTGTTTGATAAATTATCCCATCCCATAACACATCTTTGTAAACTTCACTGTTTGTCCAATATATTTTTCTTTTCTAGTGCAGTCAGAAGTTTGTACCAACATTTTTAGGGCTCATCAGCTTCACCGCTACATAAATCATGACGTCATCTTAACACTGTGGAGAAAAGGAAATATGTTTATTAAAAAATTAATATCGCTTCTAAGTATTTTGCAGTGATATCACAGGTTTTATTTTTAGCAACTTAAAAGGATTTTCTGCTTCTCCTTAAGTGCTTTCCTATAGTGAAAAAAATAAATAATGATTTGTCACCATGTAAAACCACCTAAACCAAGTATAATTATTGTGTTGTTTTATCGTAATGTGTACAAATATTTTTAAAGCTTTAGGCGTAATGTTGTCACAAACAAGCTAGCTAAAGGTATTAACAAAAAGGAAGATAACTTTTTAGTTTTTATCGTTAAAAAATAAATTTTTTTTGTTTTCAAGAACTTTTTTGACAAACTGTATATGTATATATATAATATTTAGAAACTATATAAAGATGCTTTTGTAAACTTTTTTGAGTTTATTTTTTTTTCATTCAAATAAAAAACATGGTTGATGTAACCATAATCTAGGAGTAATATAGTACAATTAAATTATATGAATGTAGTCAGAACCATATTATATTATTATGAAACACGACAAATTTATGGTTAAATTAAATTATTAAAAACTTGATAATGCCATATGGGTTAGTTTTAATATTCTTAATAACAAAAAACAAAAATATTTATTATTTTTAACCGACTTCAAAAAAGAAGGAGGTTATCTATTCGTCTGAATGTTGCTTTTTTTATGTATGTAACCGCAGAACTCAGCCATTTCTGAACCGATTTTAAAATGTTTTCCTTTATTTGAAAGGTTATGCTTTCAGGTTTGTTTAAAGACAGATCATTATATTAAAAATTAAAGGGTGTCCCCATACAACATACATGTTTTTTACATGTATTAAGAACCGTAAAGGGCACCAAATTAAAATTTTGAACAATTGCGTATCGCTATAGCTCCCTACAGCAGAAATGAATAAAAAAATTAATTTAAAATTTATCGGGTTTCCCCATAGGTGACATAATTTGACCTATTTGGGTCTATCTTTTGAACCGTTATAGACAAAACCTTGAAAATTTTACAGAATGTCGATTACTATGACCGTTATAATAAAATGTATAAATATTCAAAATATTAAATTAAAGGGTGCTCCAATAGTTCATTTAAT
This sequence comes from Phasia obesa, assembly GCA_949628195.1. NCBI lineage: Eukaryota > Metazoa > Arthropoda > Insecta > Diptera > Tachinidae > Phasia > Phasia obesa. The sequence goes on along the minus strand of OX451215.1, from coordinate 172,049,057 downwards.
TTGATGATTTGATGATTCATTTAATGACCGCTGAAATTTACAAACAATCTGTAGTCAGCTATAACAAAAAGTATAAAATTTGAATTTTGAATTAAAAGGGTGTCCCAATAGTTAATGTAATTCTATGTGTGTGGCCAAACTTTTGAACTGTTAGAGACAGACAGCTGAAATTTACAAGGAACCTGTATTGCAAAGTCCAATATAGTAAGTATACAATTTGAATTTAAAAATTAAAGGGTGTCCCCATAAATTATGTAATTTAATCTATATGGCCCTATCTTTTGAAACATTAAACACAAACACTTGGAAATTAGGCAGACTGTCCACTACTATCTCTGGTATGATAACAAGTATAAATATTTGGAATTATAATGTAAAGGGTGTCCCAATAGTTAATGTAATTCTATGTGTGTGCCAAACTTTTGAACTGTTAGAGACAGACAGCTGAAATTTACAAGGAACCTGTATTCCAAAGTCCAATATAGTAAGTATACAATTTGAATTTAAAAATTAAAGGGTGTCCCCATAAATTATGTAATTTAATCTATATGGCCCTATCTTTTGAAACATTAAACACAAACACTTGGAAATTAGGCAGACTGTCCACTACTATCTCTGGTATGATAACAAGTATAAATATTTGGAATTATAATGTAAAGGGTGTCCCAATAGTTAATGTAATTCTATGTGTGTGCCAAACTTTTGAACTGTTAGAGACAGACAGCTGAAATTTACAAGGAACCTGTATTGCAAAGTCCAATATAGTAAGTATACAATTTGAATTTAAAAATTAAAGGGTGTCCCCATAAATTATGTAATTTAATCTATATGGCCCTATCTTTTGAACCGCTAAACACAAAAACTTGAAAATTAGGCAGAATGTCCACTACTATCTCCGGTATGATAACAAGTATAAATATTTGGAATTATATTGTAAAGGGTGTCCCAATAGTTCATGTAATTAGATATATATGGTTAAACTTTTTAACCGTTATAGACAGATAGTTGAAATTTACAAAGAATCTTTGTGACCAAGTCCTCTATAACAATAGGTCCCTAATTTAACATTGTAAATTAAAGGGTGTCCGAATAGGTGATGTTATTTGATCTGTGTGCCCCTATCTGTGAAACCGTAGGCAGAGGCTTGAATGGTGCCCCTATAAAAGACGGATTCTGATGAAAAAAGGAGAGGCTTGACATTCAAATAGTCTTTATTTTTCCCTCTAAGTTTGGCGCATCTTTTATTTGGTTTAAATCTAATTCTTACAGATTACTTCTTACATTTTTAGTTTAGAATTGGTGCCCTTCTATCTGTTTTTAAGTCGGTTTTTTTTGCAAGAATTATATAGGCCATATTCGTAAAAAATATTTTTAGTTTATAAAAGGTTTATTGAACATATTTTGTATGAAAATTTGTTTTATAAACCTTTTATAAAATAGAAAAATTTTTTATGAATTTGGCCGTATATATTTACGATTCCATAAAAATATACTTTGTATTATAAATAATAATAAATAGTAGTAATTTATAAAAAATCACCAAACAATTGTTTATAATTTTTTTTTTTTAAATGACAAGCCAGTAAAAACAAAACTAAAAACAAACAAATAATGTTTGTTGTAACCATTTAATGATGCAATTTTAACCAAAAGTTATTTATCGTGACCTAAGGAATATTTCAAACAACTAAAATTTATTCATCGCAACCATATTTTCTTACAGAGAACCACAATCGTAGTTTTTCTTAGTGTGTGTAGAAATAAGTTCTTTCAAATATGTATCAGAAATAATAAAAATAATACAATGTTTAACTTCGCATTTAAGAAAAGCAAGGATTTTTAATTGTTTGAGTTTGCTTTAACAAAATATATAACAAAATGGATTTAAATTAATCTTGAAATATGTAGTGGGGTTCGAAATTTTTGAAATTTTGTAAAAAAAAAAATTACATTATTTATTTTAAGTCATGCATGATTAATTTGTAAATTTATTAAATAAATATTTTATGATTATAAAATATTTATTTCCAAAAAATATAATAATCGAAATTGATTACTATGGGGAAAGTCTATCCATTTCTATCCTATTTCGCTAGTGCTCAACTAGCTCATCAGTGGATTTTTCCCAATTTTTGTGAATAAAAAAAAAAAGATTCTTATGCTTAAAACTTAATAGACTAAATGAGAAGTTCAATCAGTCTATAAAGAAAGCCAAATCTAAATTTCTAAACAAAATAAAGAACCATAGTAACCATTTCGATTTCAAAAAGTTTATTTTATTTTTCTTTCAATGTATATAACACGATTCCAAATATAATTTTTTGTAAAAAAAAAAATTATTTACCAAATTTGTCTTATAAAGCATTTTTATCAAAAATTAAACACAAACAGCATTAGGTACTAATTTGTTGTTTAAAAAGAAATGTACATATGTACACAATATAGACAATTTTTCCAAGGACCTGACTAAACAGTTGTTTGTTTAGCAATGAGTCTGACACTATTGAAACAAAGATGACAGCAAAATTTTTCTTCTGCAAAACAGAAAAAATATTTCTACAAAAGCCAAGTACGAATCTGTGGCAATAAGGAAAAAGTGCTTAAGTCTGATTTTTAAGTTTTGTAGGAATAACTTATCTTTAAATTTTACCTATGGGAGTCAAAGGTATGATTTGGAAAAATACCTTATATCTACCAAAAGTACTCAGGCGTTGCAATTACTAAGTTGTGCAAGAAGTTTTTATGATTTCAAAAAATAGCCTGTAGGTTTTTAAGCTTTTTTCCTAATGCGATTCGACATTGAAAAAGATAAACAGAAAGTTATTTTGCTTTAACTTCCTGAAAAATGGTACAAAATTATTAAAACTTTGCACATGGGTACTGTGAAGTCCGGAGATTTCAAAGGTGCCAGTATCTTAATTTTTTCTTAAGTCGACTTAAGCACTTATTCCTTATTGCCACAGATATACATATATTGTTTTATTTTAAAGTTTGTGCTAAAATATTTTTTTATGTCATTTGAATATCATTATTATGGCATTAGTGCTGAGGCGTCAGTCAGTTAGGTACTTTGTGTTGTTATTTTTGTTATGCCTGTTATTCTATTTCTCACTTTCGTTTTTTAATAAATAAATTTTTAGTAGGATTATATATGATTGTATAATTTGCTACCCTTTTTTCCAGAATCAAAGTTAAAGTATTAACTTTGCTATAAGTAGAAATAGAGAAAGATGTCCGTGGTATGAGACCACACTAGTGCCAAAGTACCAATAAACCTTCTTTTAAAGAGTTTGTGTTTATGTAACGCTGTCTAGACGTTACATAAAGAATCGAATAAAATAAAAGAGTAAATATTTCATTATAATATAAAACGTTCACGTTGACATTATTTGCGATATTTATATTTTAACATATGAAACATAGATATGTTGGTTTGTGTCATCACAAAAACAGAAAATATGACACGCAAAATAACAAGAAGTAAAGCAAAAAGGAAACATTTAAATGCGTGTTTGTCTAAGATTTTTTATTTCTATAGAAATAAAAAGAAAAACACTGCTGACTTTGTATTTTTGCCCTTAGGCTCACCCAGAAGATGATTCTCTTCTGTTCCACAAGTAATGTTTTATTTAAGTTTAGTGTGTTGTTTTTTAGACAATTTAATATTCAGTGTATGATGTCAGAAAGCTTTTGTTGTACAATTTACCGGATATTACGTTAAAAGATGTTGTTTTATCTTAATAAAATCTTTTCATTGTAAGTCAAGTTCATGTTTGTTTTGTTGCAAAATATATTTTAAAGGTAAAAACTCTTTATAATAAAAGGTTTGACTGACAGGTCTGTTTAAACTTTGAATTGATGATATGTATGGAAATGATGTTTTCGTTTGTAATATGAATGAAGCTACATACCCGCAAAGTTGGATACCACGAGCATCCATTTTTTTTTTTTGATGTCACGAAAGTTTATTTGTAATTAAAAATTTTTTTAACATCACACACGCAAAGAAAAAACATTGTTGAGGTAAGCATAATATAAGAGCAACATGTTATGGTTGAGTTATATGGTTATATTCAAACCCTTTTCTTTTAAACCATAATAATATTGTTGTCATATTTCTGAACTGAAAAAAGGCCAAAACTAAAATAAGTATTTTTAAAACCAAACATTATTGTTTATATTTAGTTATACTCACCATACTATGTTTAATAATAATAATAATAATAATAATAATAATAATAATAATAATAATAATAATAATATATGATTATAAATATTATTTTATTTTTAAATATTAAAGAAAAAATTTGATTGTGAATTTTATAAGGTTCAAATCAACCATGTTGCTTTTTTGGTGCGTATAACCATTGAATGATTAACTGTTAGCAAAAAATGTTTTAACGTAACCAAAGTATTGTTTAAAATAACTATAATTTGTTCACAACAAACATGTATTGTTAAAGAAAACATAGTGTGGTTGCCATGACCATACAATAATCACGTTTTTTAAATATTTTGAAATTTGTTAGTCAAACTATTTATATTACATACAATGAAATTTGTAGTCAAGCTTGAGTTAGTTCTATTCCTTCTAAGAAAGAATAAGTTAAATTACAAATTAGATGATGATATTAAAGAAAAATTCAGAAAATTTAATTTTCAGACACCAGCAGAGCGGAATGCACATTTCCTAGATGTTTTTTCTTAGACTGATATGATTTCGCTATTTTCTGACTTAATCATGCAGCTTGAAAGTAAATTAAATGTGAGTTACTTACTGTCTCAATACCTTACATTTGAAACACAAACACGAACACAAACAAAATTCCGATTCCACTGGCCCAATATTGCAAAAAATCTCGTACGTGAAGATGCGCCTTTTTCTTCAATTTTTTTCTTTCTCTCTATACTCTTCAAATATCAATTGATTAAATAACCAGAATTTAATAAATAGGCGAAACAATGAGTATTTAGGATTCCGGAATGGGATGTGAATTTTATATCATATAATAAATATCACATAATATATATAATTTTCGAATGGAAAAAATCATGAAACTGAAATTATTGAATTTTATGGAAACTGATACGATTATTTCAATTTGCCAGTTCGGTTTTTGCAAAGAACATAATGCCACTCATTTGCTGATTAGAATAAATATATTTGGCAAAGACGAAATATCAACAAATTTTGGTCGTTATATGAATAAGCAATTTCCCTATTGCTTTAACTTTCCTTTTTTACTTTTACTGACCATTTTACATATCAAAAGAAAAAAATATCTAAGTAATGTTTTTAAGAAAATTTTTCATTACAAAATATTTATTATAAATCTATTTAAAATGTAAATATTATACTTAAGAGCTCTGAAAAGGGACTGTGTGTATTTAAGAAAAAAGTCATTATACATACTTTAAAGAAATAGAAGACAGCGGCGAAGCAACTAAATGAAAACAAATTCCGTTGGCTACAATTGTCGCCGTGTTGTCAGCTACTTAACGATATTGAAGACGACAGCTACATCGTAAACTGACTTTGTTATACAAATACTTCTTTTGCTTTTATAAAATTATCATCTATTTAAAAATCAAACGCATTTAAAAAAATGTTACTAATAATTTTTATTTTCACAGAAATATTGAAGTTTTGTTTTTAATTTTTCAAAAATTGTTTGTAAAAATTTTTTGTAAAAATATTTTTTTGAAAATTTTTGTAAAATTTTATTCCAAAAATTTTCTGTGGTTTGTAAAATTTAAAATTTCAATCTTTTTTTTTTTAAATTCTATTGAATTTTTTTACCAGTTGTTACCCTGTGGGTCAATTGCCTACCTATATGTGTATTGCTTTCTATAAAGGTCTTTAATACAAATCAAAGCAGAAAACCCCTACTAACCTAAAAACAAACCAAAGTCGGCCCTCGGAGGGGGTTATTGACCCCCCGAGATCTGTATGCACTCCTTGCGATCTACCTGTCGCGGTCTAATATTTATTTAATAAAAGCAAAAGAGAATCATTAAGCTGAAAAAAATTACAAAAAACGTGAAAAAATATAGGTGGGCGTGGTTTTTGGCCCGTAGCCTCCAAAGTAATGATCCGATGATGCTGAATTGCAGTACGAAAATTTTCGAAACTATGCCTGACAGATTGGTGTGCTTAGATTGTTCGTATCTCTTCTGGTACCTTGGCAAATGACATTTCCACCCGAAAACGGAGAGACGTAGAGAAGGACAGACGCACAGATATGCACAGACGGACAGACGACATCGCTTAGTCGACTTCTTTATGTATAAGGATCCAGAATATATATACTTTATGAGGTCGGAAATGAATATTGTAGAAATTACACACGGAATGACAAACTTATATATACCCTTTCCACCTGGGGTGAAGGGTATAAAAACACCTACTATGTAATATTAAAGGCATTACAGGTATATTAAGTCATGGGGGCACCCTTTAGCTGTAATTGTTTTTTTATTATGGATATTATGTTTACTTCTTTGTGTGAAAGCACTGATAAAATAACTAAGAAGAAACATATACAGGTAAAACTCCCACAACGCGGTAGATAGGTTCCTAAAATTTTCCGCGTTGTACGAAATCGCGTTATAGGAGACTTGAACTTCATACAAAAATCAGAGTTTGGTTCCAAATCGAAAAGTTGGTTTTTATAAGGTGTATACTTAATATATTTTTGTATTTATTTAGTGAGTCATAACAACATAATATGTTAACGCTTCTTTTATCTAAACCAAATAAAAATGGATTTTTAAATACACTTAACATAATAAAATTAATAATAAAACGACAACTTTTTTAAAAATCTTACCCCTCTTCACCACTTAGTATGATTTGAATTTGAATTTGTCTCGAACGTTTTGTTAGTGGTCGTGCTAATTCAAAATCCGAGTTTGATCAATTTTCAGATTCAAGTAACCTTTCGAAGATTACTTTTATTAATGTCCGTATGCTATAAGTTATATTGAGGAGTTCGTTTAAATGTTTCTGCTCTGTCCCTTAGAGAATCGTCCTCTAAAATATTATTTAACTGCTTACCCATATTTAAAAATTTCTTGATACTTTTTAGTGAAAAGGTTTTGTTTTCTATATCCGTGTGCTGTGATTCTTACGACTTCTTTATTGTAAATGGCATAAAAAAGTAAGTTCCCAAAACGCCCCTTGAAACTTTATTTATGGGGAAAAGTCTTTTTAATAAAAATCGTAAGGTACAATATCAAAAGTAAGAAAGGAAACATGATCACAATTTGTATCTCTCCTTTTGTTATTGTTCGCAGTGGTAAAAATAGTAAAAATAAAAAATATTTGAAAAAAATCGCGTTGTAAGAGTCGCGTTAAAAAATTTCCGCATTTTGCGAACCGCGTTGTAGCGAAATCGCGTTATAAAAGTACCGCGTTGTAGGAGGGTTACCTGACTAATCTTGAATTCTTTGTCATTTGTATTATCATTAAGTGAAATTTATAAAAAATTTAATTGAATTTAAGTTTTGGAAAAATAATATTTGTGAACAATTTGCGCGAATTTTTTAAAAAATAAGTCTTAAAGAATTCGAATTAATATTTCGTAATTAAGAACAGATTTGTAAAAATAGTTTTGTTATAAATGTTTAAAAATATATATAAATATATAAATTAAATTATAGTTATAAGAGTTTATAAAAAAACTTGTCAACATTTAATTGCGAAGGTTAAACAGCGTAAAAAAACGTCTAAATTATGTTTGATTCATTCAAGAACTAATTTATTCGAAATTAAAATGAGTCTTTAAATAGAAACAATAAATATTTAAAAATAGCCCTTTAATAGGACATTTAAATCCAAAGAAAAAACATGGCTATTGTATGGTTGCGGCAATAACACTATGATTTCTCTAACAATTCATGTTTGCTGTGAACAAATTATAGTTATTTTAAACAATACTTTGGTCACGATAAACCTGTTTTTGTTCTTTCAATGGTTATACGCACCAAAAAAGCAACATGGTTGATTTGAACCATATTAAAATTCCAATCACAACCAATTTTTTTTTTTAATATTTAAAAATAAAATAATATGTATATCCATAATATAATATTATTAAACATAGTATGTTAAGTATGACTAAAAATAAACAATTAACGTTTGGTTTTAAAAATACATATTTTGGTTTTGGCCTTTTTTCAGCTCAAGGGTTAATTGTTCCACTTTAAATTCTCAGAATTACTGAATTATTACTTAACATACTTGGATATTCGATTTATCATAATTTTGCTAAGTGGCCAATTAAAGAAAGAAAATAAAACTGTGTATGTGCATTAGTTTACAAGGTTTGCGAAAAAGCGGTTGGAAAAAGAATTTACAAATTAGTTTGAATAACAAATGTTATAGCGGTTATAAGCCTTAATCTAAAAATAAAAAACAAAAAAAAAAATATTTTTCTGTTTCGATTATATATATGCTTTTGATTTTCTTTTGTTCTCATATTATTTTTTGTATCTTCAATGTATACGCACTAACCGGTATGTACTCATACTTTAATTTATATTAAAAAGTAAAAAATACACCCTACAGAGTTGAGTAAAAATAATTTTAAAGGGGATTTCATAAGCTTTAATATGCTGCTGAATAATATAAATGAAAAAATTCCTATATTTGGGTTTTAATGGATATTTCTTAATTATATTACAAAGTATATTACAAAGTTGCTATTATTTCAGTTTGTAATGAATCAATATGAAGTTTTTTGAACATAATTTTGGTCCCACTTTCAAATTTCTATGGTGTACTTTTAAAATGTTTCTTAAGATTTATAATTTATAGAAAATTAAAACTTTAAAATGTGCTTTTACTCAACTTTAAAGGAACTAGAATTATAATTGTTTTATTTTTATAAATTTATAGCTACAAAATTTAAGAGATAGAATTTTTTTTGTACCCTTCACCACAGGTGGAAAGGGTATAAATAAGTTTGTCAGACCAATCTATCAGGGATTTCGGGATTGCAATTCAGCAATATCGGATAATATCTTTGGAGGCTGCAGACCAAAAACCACGCCCATCTATATTTTTTCACGTTTTTTTTTAAAGTCAATATAAAATATTTTTTTTATTTTTTCAATGCATGGTATGAAAGTGTTGCTGTTTTTTTTGCAAATGAGTAATTATTAATAAATGGGCCAAAATAAAATTTCTTGGATAATATCTGCAAAATTGTCATGTAATTAACCGACTTCATATAAGGTCTGAAGGTTCCCAAATATACTATTCCAGATTTTATTGCAACTTGTTTATTTATATTCCTTTACTGCCGAAATACAAATATAATTTTAACAAGTAAAAGTGCTATATTCGGCTCTGCCGAATCTTCTATATCCTTCGTCGGTGATTTTATTTATACAGACGTGTACAGCATTATCCATATTGTTGATGCAGTTAAATGATAACAAATTCCGTTGGCTACAATTGTCGCCGTGTAGTCAGCTACTTAATAACATTAAAGACAACAGCTACATTTCAAACTCTGACACTTATTTTGCTTTTATAAAATTAAATAACTTTTTCAAAAAATAATAAATATTTCCTCCAAAAATTTTTGTTTGTATATACATTTTGTGACATTTTCTTTTGTTGAATAAAATAGAAATTAGCCTAAGTTGACTACAGCGACAACGGTGGTCGTGTTGCCATGCAACTTTACTGGCTTCAAAATAATCGTTTACCTATAAAAATGAGTATTTTATTTTTGACAGTTCGTACCCGGTATCCTGTTGTTGAATATGTGTTAAATGCATCTAGGTTTTAAAACAGAGATCTCATCTATTTAAAAATCAAACGCATTTAAAAAATATGTTACTCTATATACATACATATATTCTTAATATTAAAAATATCTTATGTTGCACTTATGATTTTTATTTTCATAGAAATTTTTTTTAAATATTTCGAAAATTGTTTGTAAAAATATTTTTTTGAAAATTTTTTGTAAAATTTAATTTGAAAATATTTTAGAAAATTATTAAAACATTTTTTTGGAAAATGTTTTTGTAAAAATATCTGTTTGAAAATGTTTTGTAATTTTTTTTTTGTAAATATTTAAAAAAATGGCCAACTTTATGTAAATATGTATGACATATGCTTTTGACCAGCAAACAATTCCCATACCAATAATTTAGATTAATCAAATACAAGGTTTTGTTGCAATTGTGCTCAAGAGGAAACGCCTTGTGCCTAAAATATATAAGTAACAAGTCGGTAAAATTTTACCAAAGTAAAAAGAAAAAGGGAGATACATTATTTTCACGGTTGCTTAAGATGTCAAATTCCATATATAGATAACATTTGTTAATATATAGAATTTGATATTTTAAGAAACAGCGAAATTGAATAAATTTGTCATTGTCATCCTGGGGGGTTACTGCGAATTTCGATTCGAAAAGGAAATCATTTAAATTTGTAAGACTTTAACATTGTGTTTCGAAAAGGATTTCTTTCGAATCGAAATACGCAGTAGTCTCCCTGGTCTTTTTTAATATAGTAAAATTTTACCCAGTAGTTATTTAAATTAGTCACAAAACTGTTAACACAATTAGAAAAAATTGTTTTTGATTTAGCTAAATTTTTTGTTTGAAATATGTTTGTTATTTCAGCAAAGTTTTTCATTAATTTCAGATAAATTATTTTGTTGAATTTTTTGTTAAATTTTAGTAAACTTTTTTGTCTGATTCAGACAAATGTCAATAAATTTTTTTTTACCAAATATCACAATTATTTGTTTGAAAAAATCGGGGAATATTTTCAATAAACTAATTTAAAATTAATTGTCTGAATTTACAATTTTGTTTATAGGACCATATTCAAACAAAAAATGTTCTATTTATGCGAATTAAGTGTTTGAATCTGAAAAATAATTTTTTCTGTGTGTGCAATAATCAGCAATATATCTACAAAATTATTTGGGTTTTAAAGTTGTAATAAATCGTTAAAGTTTAACAATTAGTTATAATTACAATATTAGGTTAGCAATTATAAATGAATCATGAGAATTATTTTACCAACCATCTTTCTTTCAATAGTTTGCGTCTGTGTAACGTGTCTTGCACTGCATAATGTAGGACAATTACTTACTTTACATTAAATGGCCTTCAAGTCTATCTACTATATTTCTATAAAGAAAGATAATGTTCAAAATTTATTTCTAATTAAAAATAAAACCTCATTAAGTTTGAATTTAAGTGGGAGTTTTCATCTTAAAGGATTCTGCATGGTTTATTAGAATGCAAATTTCATATTTATCAAAGGTCAATTATCATTAAGCTTGGTATTTTCTCAAGTTTTTCTTATTTTAATAATTGTTCTACTTTAATCATTAACGTGTGTATTCAGGCGAAGGTTTGCAACAAAACATCTTTGAAATAGAAATTATATTGATTATTTTTCAATACTTGACCAATAATACAACACTTGTGGTTAGAAAAAGAACATACTCTCTTATGTACTAAGTATATTTTCTAGTTTATTTTTTTGTTTTCTACATTTTTTGTAAAAAAATATACTCATTAATTTGCAATTCAAAAATAAAAAGAAAAGCTATATAAAAAATGTTTGAGAATAATCTCCATAAGGAAAACCCCACATACATACCAACACCAACTTTATAAATATTTGACCCAATTTTGCAGTCATAATAAAAACTAAGTATATTTAAATTCTGATGTGTAGACAAAATTAATGTACATAGTTATACATACATATGTATATACAAGTAGTTATAGTTTATAAAACAAAATGAGTAAATGAGCCTTATTGGATATTTACATGCAAAAGTTAACTTAAGTGACAGTAAAAATTGCTATATTTAACCTCTTTTAGTATTTCTAGGAAATTAATAATTGTAATAATTTAAGTGTTTTAACAAGAATTAAAGGAGGGATTTTTTTATAAGGTAAAATTAAAGTAAACATTAGGGCCAAGCAAAAGTATAAGCCTCAAAGAAAAACTTTTTCATTATTCGAAATTTTTACATTTTGTCGACACAATTCATATATTATAAGTATTGGGTGATTCCAGTAGAGTTACTTTTTTCAATAGCCTTTTTTTTTGACAGATCACGTGTGAGTCGTATCATGCTGTCTTGTTGTTTTTGTTTAGTATTGTTTGGCATTTCATAATGGAAAGACTTATGCCTGAACACCGTTTAGAAATCCTTCTTTATTACGAAAATTCACGTTCTGTGAGGAATATGTTTCGCTCAACTTGTGGCCAACATAATCGGCCTACTGAGCGTACTATTCGCAAGACCATCTCCTATTTTGAGACACAGCATTCATTATTGGATAATATTCGACCGAATAGACCACGTCCAGCACGCTGTGAGGAAAATATAGCGGCCGTAGCTGACTTACGTATGGAACGACTTGGCGCATTTTACGTCGGGATCTTAAATTTAAAGCACTCAAAATACAGCTTGTGCAACAACTGAAGCCGCTCGACCTTCTCAAGCGAGATCGCTTCGATCTATGGGCTCTTGAAAAGTTCCAAAAAGATCCCACGTTTTCGAGACAAATTTTGTTTAGCGATGAGGCCCATTTTAGGCTCAACAAAAAAAAAAAAAAAAAAATTGCTGCATTTGGGACGAAGAGCAACCTAAAGAGATTCAAGAGCTTCATTCATCCAGTGCGAACGTAACCGTCAATGGCGACCGTTATCGTGCCATGATAACCGACTATTTGATGTGACGTATAATTAATGTTTAATTTTAATTAATTTAATAATGGGTGATTTTTTTGAGGTTAGGATTTTCATGCATTAGTATTTGACAGATCACGTGAGATTTCAGACATGGTGCCAAAGAGAAAGATGCTCAGTATGCTTTGACATTTCATCATGAATAGACTTACTAACGAGCAACGCTTGCAAATCATTGAATTTTATTACCAAAATCAGTGTTCGGTTCGAAATGTTCAAATGTGACAAATTTTGTTCAGCGATGAGGCTCATTTCTGATTGAATGGCTACGTAAATAAGCAAAATTGCCGCATTTGGAGTGAAGAGCAACCAGAAGCCGTTCAAGAACTGCCCATGCATCCCGAAAAATGCACTGTTTGGTGTGGTTTGTACGCTGGTGGAATCATTGGACCGTATTTTTTCAAAGATGCTGTTGGACGCAACGTTACGGTGAATGGCGATCGCTATCGTTCGATGCTAACAAACTTTTTGTTGCCAAAAATGGAACAACTGAACTTGGTTGACATGTGGTTTCAACAAGATGGCGCTACATGCCACACAGCTCGCGATTCTATGGCCATTTTGAGGGAAAACTTCGGAGAACAATTCATCTCAAGAAATGGACCGGTAAGTTGGCCACCAAGATCATGCGATTTGACGCCTTTAGACTATTTTTTGTGGGGCTACGTCAAGTCTAAAGTCTACAGAAATAAGCCAGCAACTATTCCAGCTTTGGAAGACAACATTTCCGAAGAAATTCGGGCTATTCCGGCCGAAATGCTCGAAAAAGTTGCCCAAAATTGGTCAACATTTAAATGAAATTATCTTCAAAAAGTAAATGTCATGGACCAATCTAACGTTTCAAATAAAGAACCGATGAGATTTTGCAAATTTTATGCGTTTTTTTTTAAAAAAAAGTTCTCAAGCTCTTAAAAAATCACTCGTTACTTATGCGTAAGAGAATTTTGTTGTTTTTAAAACTTACTTTTATATTGCTCGAGCTACAAATCCCTGGATATAATTCTGAAATGCACATAAGGTTCTAGTAGTATTGTGGAGTTCTGGAGAGCGTTTAAATAATCCCGCTTTACGGTGCAAAAACACAAATAAAAAACTAAATACTGCGCTATCTTCAAACTACACAGAAACACTCCTCATGCCCCATAGAGCATGTATATAAAGTTTGGTCAAAATCGGTGCAGTAGTTTTTGAGTTTAGCGATCACGAAAATATACGTTATTTTTATATATATAGAGATTAACGTATATTCATTTTTAACCGACTTCAAAAAAGAAGGAGGTTATCAATTCGTCTGAATGTTGCTTTTTTTATGTTTGTGCCCGCAGAACTTCATTTCTGAAATTTTTTCTTTATTAGAAAGGAAATGCTTACAGATTGGTCACATTTAAAAAGAAGTTCAGAATTAAAGGGTGTCCCCATACAACATACGTGTTTTTTACGTGTATTATGAACCGTAAAAGTAACCCTTTTAAGATTAAAAAAAAATGCTTTTTACTATAGCTGCCAATAACAGAAATTAATACAAAAAATAAACTTAAAAATTAAAGGGTGTCCCCATATGTGACGTCAATTTTAATATATGAACCATTGTCGACAATCACTTGAAAATTGGACAGATTGTCCAATATTTATAATCAGAAATTAAATATTTAAAATTAGAAGTTAAAGGGTGTCCCAATAGTTGATGTAATTTGATGTATATTGCAAAACTTTTGAACCGTAACAGGGAGACGGTTGAAATTTACAAAGAACCTGTAATTCTAAGTCCTTTATAACATCAAGTATATAATTTAAATTTGGAAACTAAAGGGTGCCCCATAATTGTTATAATTTTACCTATCTAGCCTTATCTTTTGAACCGTTATAGACAACCACTTGAAAATTAGACAGAATCTCCACTACTGTGTCCCGTATAATAAAATTTATAAATATTTACAATTTTAAAGGGTGTCTCAATAGTAAATGTAAATTTATGCATATGGCCAAACTTTTGAACCGTTTTAGACAGACATTTGAAATTTACAAAGAATCTGTCCACATTAAAGGGTGTCCCCTAGGTGATATTGTTTAAGCTATATGGCCATATCTTTGGAACCGTTACTTTTTATTACTGTGTCAGTAATAATAAGTGTAAAAAAAGAAAGGGTGTCCTCATATCTGACGTAATTTGTCGTATATGGCTTTATCTGCTTAACCGTTACGGATAGACATTTGAATGTACAGAACGTATAGTACATAGTACTATGTCCGCAACAAGTATAAAAGTATTTGCTTTGAGTACTATTTCTTGCAGATTACTTGCTTTTAAATTTTTAGTTTAGAATTGATGCACATATATTTGTTTTGTAGTCGGTTTTTTTTTGCAAGAATTATAATACTATTTTTTAGATTTTAATTTATATATTAGAGCAAACTTTACATATTCTTGTCTATTTTCTTTCTTACCCAACTTGCGTTAATCTTATTTAGTGCAAAAAATTTCACAGTATTACTGGTCTTAATTTGCTTTCTGAAACCAATACTAATAATCAATGTCTGTTTATTGACTATTTTATTCAACATTTTGGTATATAAAATTATTTATATTTGAGACTAAACTATCGGCCGAAAAAAAGTCTGAGGGGACCTTTAGTGTTCTTCATCAGGAAAAACTAAGAACGCAAAAACAAACAATATTCACAAAACACAAAGAGAGTTGTTCATAGCGCAAATTTGTATTCTGTATTCGTTTGGTTAGAAGTTGTTTATATAATGATATTTTACGAACAGTTCAATTTAAAAACATAAGTCCACTTTTTAATAGGAATTAACTAAGAATATAAAATTTTGAAGCAGAAAAATATTTTTGTTAATTAAATGTTCATGGAACAAGTTAAAATATTTATTACATTGAACTCCCGCAGATTCAAAAATCGAGCTCCTTTTTCTATTACTGCAAAAATATTCCATACGCTGCATACAAAGTGAGGTGAGTAAAAATAATGAGAGCGCTCGCAGAGTATAAAGTCGTGGTGCTAGTTATTTTAATGCAAAGGCCTTAAAATATGTATGAGCAACAACAAAAGTGAAATAAAAAACTTCTGAGCTACATATGTATACAACAACTATATTTTAAACCGTTTTTGAATATTTGAAAAGTTTAATATTTAAAAAAAAAAACAATAATATTTACAATAACCTCAAACTACAAGTATATTAAATTATATGCAAATTATTATTCATGCGCGGTATTGCAATTCTATCTTTGCTGAAGCATACTTTTCTAATGATCTAAATTTAAAAAAATACATATACATATAACTACATTTTGCTGGCAACTATTAAAAATAATTGAGCAAAACCTTGGTGTTTTTATATACTATTAGTACTCTATATTCACTATAATTAGGCAAATATTAATGTATATGAAAATGCATGAACAATGTAAAAATCCCTATCTAAGTTTTTGTTGCATATTTTGTTGAAAGCCAGTCATGTATATACTTTATAAAATATGCAGCTACTTACACACAAAAAAAAAAAAAAATAATTAAACAAACTAATGTTTAGAAAATTCCACATAGAGGAACCACAAATTATGAGGAAAAACAATGAAGCAGTCCATTGTTACAACAGTTCCTGTTTGTGGGCAAAATAATTGAAAATTAAAAATAAAACTAATTTTGCTTAAATTATACTGGTCTATAAAAATTATTTGTTTTCTCATTGAAAAAAAATTATATGGAGGCAAGGATACTGATATCCGAAATGTTTATTTTTATTACGATAAGTATAGTTTTTGCGTCAACCATCTATAACGTAAAATCAAGCATTTATATCAGTTTCTTGTAATAAATAATAGGAAAGTAGGAGTTTTACATGCGGCGAGAACATGCCAGACTATAATTTGTGACAAAAAATGATTTCCTCAGAATTATTTAAAAAATATATTAGCCGGGATGTCACTTGGAAACTCTCTAGAACATTTAAAAATGTTGGGTTGTCAGGATAGATATATTGACTAAGCTTCTCTTTGTTCTATCCAAAGTAAGCAACAAGTAAAAATCAAACTTTGCTTAAACTTGTAAATTAATCTTGTATGCCATAGTTTTTCAAATAATCGCGTAATGTCTTGAAAAATGCCGGAGAATGTCGGAGAATGTCACACAGATCACACATATCAGATCACAGTTCATATAGTCGGGGTAAAAATATTATTTAAATGGTTAACAAATGCATTTCCCTTTAAAGTGCTTTTGGAAATTCGCAAAGGAATCTTATACTTGCGCTCCATAATGAATAACTCACTCACGAATTTTCTTCAAGGTTTGTGCAGTATTTATTCATGGATCAGGATTGATCCCTTTGAGATATTTGATCCCTTCTAGTAGCTCTTTTAGTATGCTTTTAAGTTGAGGAAATCTGTGCAATTGCCGCTCCCTTCGAACTCTTGGTTTCACTAAATTAATATCAACTAAAAAATATTTCGGGACATATAAACAAAGTTGCTTTCACTGTTAAACAAAGGTTGGCTAAAGCAACAACAAATATAAGGTGGTAAATATTAAAGACAAACACATGAACCAAACTAGTAGTAGACTTATTTCTCACTAACTGACGATAGATATTTCGAATAGAATTTCTCATATTCTAATATCTGAGTTTGGTTAGTTAAATAGATGAAGTTTGCAACTGTAACACTACCCAAAGTAGATAGATTCAAAGAATACTAAAGAAGGATATAACGAATAAATTACAAATTTTAAAATTTTTCTTTAGTTCAATTAAAAAATTTAAAATGTTCAATATGAAACATTAAATCAAAAGTAGGGTTTGGGAAACGGGAATTCCCGGGAAAAGCTATAAATAATATCCCGGGAAAATTTTTGTTAATTTCCCGGGAAACGGAAAATTTAAAATAATGAGTACTTTAACCCTAGTCCTTATACCCGATTACAGGTGTTGCCACTGACACTTTGGAGTAATGCACCTCCTAAATGGCTTACACTTTTCTATTGAAATTTCGTATCTAAGGAAATGGCAAAATTCTGCGTCAACTGACACCTCAATTACTATCCTAGGTCAAACCACTGACGATCTATGAGCTTCTTAAGTCGAGACCCCCAAGAACGTATACCCAAGTACAGATGTGGCCACTTAAACAATTGTATTAGTAAAATTATTAAAGATTTTGTTTTTCTGTGGTAATGTAAACTTATTTTATTTATTATTACTTATTTTATTTATTCAAACTTAACTTATTTATTTGTTGTCTTTATTATTGCAAGACAAAGAAATTGCTCGAATTTTGCACACATATTGGCCGTTTACATTCAG
This sequence comes from Phasia obesa, assembly GCA_949628195.1. NCBI lineage: Eukaryota > Metazoa > Arthropoda > Insecta > Diptera > Tachinidae > Phasia > Phasia obesa. The sequence goes on along the minus strand of OX451215.1, from coordinate 172,030,999 downwards.
AGCACATGCGTCTTCTGTGTTCGTCGTCAATATAACACAAATAGCAGCACCAACTTGGATTTTTTTTCCTTGCTGAGCCGCTGCTGCACTCGTTTAAGGTGTAGGCTCAACTTTTTCATTTAAGGCCGTGTTTATGTAGTTCGCTATGCCAAGTTTCGTGTTAAAGTTACGCATTACCTGAACACTGACTGACGGCTTTCAATGAATGGCATACATAGCTCGTTGGCGAGCTGGCGAAGAAAACGTTTGCGTCTAAGCTTACTATATGGGATGTTTTTATTATTTTCAAAGTATATGATTGATATTCGCTGACAATGCCATCAAATCAATCATATTAAAAAAGAGAGATAATGGCTTAGTCTGTCTTTGGCAAGTATATTCTCTAAGTAGTTGGTCCATAATATCCACTCCTCCTTTTGTTTTATTGTAAAATTCAATGACTTCATAATATATTAAATATATTAATATATTAAATATATTAATATATTAAATATATTAAAGAAAAAAATTTTATTAAAAAAAATTTTTATTTTGCTTAAAAGTATTTCAAAAGGTCCTCTAAAAACAGCCTGTCTTGAGAAATATAATTCATGATGTAAAAATAAGATAAGTATGGTTGAAACGATTCAATTGATTCTTAAATCGAAGAACGCAATTAAAAGAGTCTGATAGATTTCTATTGCGCATAGTTATGGGTTTCAGAAATTTTTTGGTCGTTTTAAATCCCATTAAAGTTGCAGTAGAGGCCTTGAGCTCCAGGGGTACAAATTTGTTAATAGCAGATGTTATTATTCAGACACTACGAGTTGCTTTTAGCTATTTATTCGACTTTTTCAAAAACGATAGTTGAAAAGAATAATAAATGAAACAAAAGATGATAAAAAGTTTGCGATATTTAAGTAGTTAGAAAATGTTGACATTGATAATGTGCAAAAAAATGTCATAAAACTTTATTCAGCACAATTGTTCAACGCATTATTCAAGGGTACCGTGAAATAACTCCCAAATGAAATAACTCCCAATGCAATAACTCCCAATGAGATAATTCCCAACGAATATAAAATAACTTCCAAATTAAAAAAACGAAATAACTCCCAACGCCAAAATGAAATAAGATCCAAAACTTAACCGTTAATTCAAAACAATTATATTTTTACAAAAAAAAAAAAAAATGAAATAACTCCCAAATGAAATAAATCCCAACTGTTTTAACCTCTATGATATAACAGGTACCTCCCAATGAAGGAGGTCCATAACCTTGATATCATACCATATATCATAGATAGATATCATATCATATACCATAGAGAGATCATTGAGTCATCCCGCCCTGTGTATGGAAGGGTTTAACCTCTATAGTATAACCAACACCGGCTTCGCTTACTAAAGTTTTCCTGCATAGTCGGCATTCGGCCGGGCGCAAGGATTTTCTCATCTATCGTGTAACCAACACCGGCTCCGCTTACTAAAGTTTCCCTGCATAGCCGGCCTTCGGCCGGGCGCGAGGATTTTCTTATCTATGGTATAACCAACACCGGCTTCGCTTACTAAAGTTTTCCTGCATAGGCGGCCTTCGGCCGGGCGCAAGGATTTTCTCATCTATGGTATAACCAACACCGGCTTCGCTTACTAAAGTTTTCCTGCATAGCCGGCCTTTGGCCGGGCACAAGGATTTTCTTCTCTATGGTATAACAAACACCAGCTTCGCTTCTCTGTATCCAGAAGAATGCAATTTTATTCAAATGAAATAACTCCCAATCAAAATAATTGAAATAACTCTCAACAGAATTAGGTTAGGAGTCATTTTATTTGGGAGTTATTTCATTGCGAAATAATTCCCAATGAAAAATTATGAAATAACTTCCAATTTGTATGGGATTTTTGAATTTTTTGTTGGGAATTATTTCATTTTTTTGGGATTTATTTCATTTGGGAGATATATCACGGTACCTTATTCAAGCCACTCGAATCTGTAGAACCGTCAACTAGCAGTTATGTTGTTAACTTGATGGAACCAACTTTTAAAGGAAAAGAATGCCCAGTGATTTGTTAAACGCACTAACAGTTCTAAAATCATATTTTTAAAAAAAAAATTTTGAAATACTTTTTTAGTATTTATAAATATTTGTTATATCTTATATGAAGTTTAATTTTATTTGAACTATTTTTAAATGAATAAATTAATTATTTAGGCTTAATTTCTTAATTATAAAGAGATAAGGAAAAATTAGACACCAGCAGAGTGGAATTCATTTTCTAGACAGCTACGTCCGTCAACAGCACTCTTCATATAATGCGAATATTCTTTTCCCGTTTCCCGGGAAGTGCAAAAGTCCGGGAAATCCTAAAGTCTTTTTATGAGACTGAAGTCTTTTTATGACATGATATTTTTATGTAAATTAAAAAATTATATCTTTTCCCGCATATTTTTAATAAACTATAATATATAACATAATTAAAATTTACTAAAGATAAAAAATTAACACCAGCATGGGTAAAAGTGCATAAATATCAGAGAGTACTTATAATAACATATAAATGCTTGAATCCAATTACATGCCACATAAAATGCGAGAGCTTTAACTGAAATTATAATGTTTACTCATGTAAGGGTGTGTTTTTATATCTTTTTATTAAATAATTCATTTACTTACACATTAAATGTAAAATTTTAGACAATTTAATTATATATTTTTATTTTTTTAAATAAATCAAAATTATTTAAAAGGAAAAAGTGTTCATACTTTTTTGTGTAGAACATTTTTATCTCTGGCTTTTACTCTTTAGTGCAAAAGATTTATTAAATGAATTTTTTCATTTATTGTTTGTTTTTGTTAAATTCTCATTAATAACCACAACGAACTTTTATTAAAAAATATAAATAATTTAAACAAATGACATGAACATAATTATATGAAAAAGATAAAACGTTATATTTAAAAATTGTTAATAATTAATAATGATGCAAAAGGGCGATGAAAAAAGATGAATTTTAAAACATATATTTAAACAAACATAACGACAGTGTCCCAACTTTAGTTTGATATAAAACAACAAAAAATTGATGAACTAAACTTTTTTGTATGTACGAAAATTCCATAGCATTTATGTTTTAAAAATAATGCCTGATAAATGGGCACTATGATTAGCTGTCGTGCTACTGCTTTAAGCATTTGAAACTTTAAAAATCATGGTTGGAGTATGGTGAGAGAACCACGTTATTTGGTTACTCCATAACCACATATGGTTATGATGAAAAAATTATAGTTTTTAGGGTTCCGTACCCAAAGAGTAAAAAAGAAACCCTATTGTTTTCGCTACAATGTCTGTCTCTGGAACTGTAATAGGTAGACTCTTGAAATTTTCACAGATGATGTATAGCTGTTGCCGCTATAACAAAAAATACTAAAACTTATAGGGTGTTCCGATAGAGAGGTGTTGTTCACGAATATGTGTTGATTTCTTGAACTGTAGGAGGCATACACTAAAAATTTACAAACAGTAATTAAAACTTAGTTCGCTTTATAAACAAGTCTAAAAAAATAAACCTAAAAATTAAAGGGTGTTCCGATAGTGGTGTGATTTGCATGTATAAGGCCTAAGTTTTGAACCATAAGAGGTAGACGCTTGAAAATGTTACACAAGGTGTATAACTGTGGCCGCTATAGTAGCAAATACTAAAACTTATAGGGTTTTCCGATAGAGAGGTGTTATTTACGAATATGTGCTTATTTCTTGAACTGTACAAATTCAAGCAGTAATTATAACTTAGTTCGCTATATAAGCAAGTCTAAAATAATATACCTAAAAATGAAAGGATTTTCCGATAGTGGCGTGATTTGCATGTATAAGGCCTGAGTTTTGAACCATAATATGAATACCCTTGAAATTTTCACAGAAGGTGTATAACTGTGGCCACTATAGCAAAAAATATTAAAATTTATAGGATGTTCCGATATAGAGGTGTTATTCACGAATATGTGTTTATTTGTTAAAATGGAGAAGGAATACTCTAAAAAATTACAAACAGTTATTAAAACTTAGTTCGCTTTATAAACCAGTCTAACAAAATAAACCTAAAATTAAAGGGTGTTCCGATAGTGGTGTGATTTTCATGTATAAGGCCTAATTTGTTTACAATAACAGATAGACTCTAGAAATTTTCACAAATTGTGTATTAGCATGACCTCAATAAAAACAGTAAAAATAAAAGGGTTTTCCGACAGTGATGTGATTTGCATGTATAAAAACAGTAAAAATTAAAGGGTTTTCCGACAGTGACGTGATTTGCATGTATAACGCCTTATTTTTTGAACTCTAATAGGTAGACTAATATAATTTGCACAGCAGATGCCATGTGTTGCCACGACCGCTATGACGATTACTTAAAATTAAAGAGTGTTCCGACAGTGACATATTTTTAAAGTATAGTGGCTTATTTTTTTAATCGTAAAAGATAGACTCTTGATATATTTATAGAAAGATAAATACCATGGCCGCTATGAAAAATAAGAAAATTAAAGGGTGTTCCGACAGAGACATGTCTTGTACGTAAATAGCCTTATTTTTTGAAACGTAATATATAGATTCTTGAAATGTTTACAGTAGATGTTGTTCTGCGGACGCTACAACAATTACTAACGACTAAAGGGTGTTCCTTCAGTGACATGTTTTTCACGTAGATTATTTAATTTTTTTAACCGGAATAGGTAGGTGCCTGATATTTTTATAGAAAGTGTGTTATCAAGGCCTCTATGATAACAATTACTAAAATTTAAAGGATGTTCTAATAGTGGTGGAATTTTCGTGAATATGACTTTAATTTTAAAATTAAAGGGTGACTCATAAGACATGAAAAAATTAACAACTTGAATTTTTAAAGTTGTACTAAACATTGTACGGAACCGTACATGTACATGAGTCTAACTCGCACTTGACTGATTTATTTTATAATTACTTTGGTTATTGTTTGAGGACTGCCTGATTTGTCAATCCAAAATTTGTCCAATATGTTAGGTTAGGTTAGGTTAGGTTGCACGGGTCGCCGGCTACGCAAAAGGGGAAAAGCCGACTCACTTGCGTCCCTTAGGTCCCGTTGTGACGCCCGAAAGAGGGATGAGCAGGATAGATACCTACCGATCCCCACTTTAGGTTTGGTGCAAAAACCAACCGGAGAGACGAATAAATGAGTTTATCCTGTTAATATCGCAGCCCGATAGGTCTGTGAGGTCTTGTAATATCGAGCTGCCTAGCAGCGCCGCCCTTTCCATAGATAGGGCCGGACAGTGACAGAGGAGGTGTTTCACTGTTTCCTCTTCCTCCTCATCCTGACAACTTCTACAGAAGTCATTATGCGGTAGATTCAACCTCCTAGCGTGTGCACCTATAATGCAATGCCCTGTCAGCACAGCCACTAATGTGCCTATTTGACCTCGAGGGGTTCTCAGCAGGATTGCAGTACGTTTGCAGTCATACTGAGGCCATAGAAGCCTCGAGGTCGTGCAGGTGGGCTCGTTCGACCATCTGGTCTGCGCAGCCCCCAGTAATTCCTGCTGTATGTTATCCTTACAGCAATTTAGCGGAACACCGACTAGTTGATCTATCTCCTGGTCCCTAAGGTAGGTTCCAGATCTAGCCAGTTCGTCCGCAGTTTCATTTCCGGGCACTCCCGCGTGCCCTGGCACCCAAAAGAGTTCCAGGTTGGAATGTCTCGCCATCTCATCTAGAGATGTCCGGCATTCACGAACCAAACTGGACGTAGTATAAACGCCCGATAAGGAATTTATCGCAGCCTTGCTATCAGTACGGAACTGGATATCTTTACCATATATCCTGTGATACCTTAGCCAATTTGCCGCTCTTTTTATGGCAGAAATTTCAGCCTGAATAGTGCTGCAATGATTTTGTAGCCTAAAACTCATCCTTATTTGAAAGTAAGGAATGAAAACGCCTCCCCCCACTCCAATGTCCGTTTTAGATCCATCTGTGTAAACCTCAAGCACGTTTTCTTGATGACTTTCATGTGTCATCATGGATGACGTGCCTGAAGTTGATACTTCGAACCTTCTGGTCGGCATGGCTGAGGGTGCACAATAATCAATATTTTCCGGGATGGTCGATATGCGCACACATCCCAAAATAGTCGCATGGCCGAAATTCTTCGATTTCCATGTCCCAGCTGCACTAAGTCTTACTGCTGAGTTCAGGGCCAGCTGTTTGGCCATTAGATCGGCTGGCAGCCAGTGCAGCATTGTAAACAAAGCCTTTGATGGCGTCGTGCGTAAGGCACTTGTGATCATCAAGGCTGAAGTGCGTAGTACTTTGTTGACTATACTACAGTATGTAGGCTTGCCTAGTGCAGGCCACCATACTAGCGCTCCATACATTAGTATGGGCTTTATCACAGTATTGAAGAACCAGTAGGCATTTCCGGGGCTAATGCCCCAGTTTTTACCTATGGCTTTCTTACAGGTATATATGGCTATTAAAGCCTTGTTTGCCCTAAATTGTACATTAGGGTTCCATGACAGTTTGTAATCTAGAATAACACCCAGATATTTCGCACTGTCAGACAGTTTAAGCTCCATTCCGTTAAGGTGTGGTAGCGAAAATGTGGGAATCTTGTTTCTTCTAGTGAATAATACAAGATCCGTTTTCTGCGCATTAACACTTAGACCACCTTCGGTGCTCCACCTACTAATTTGTCTAAGCGCTGTTTGCAGACGTTGCGATATAGTGTCCAGGTGTTTGCCTGACACAGCTACTGCAACGTCATCCGCATATGCCACGGTTGTGAACATCATAGAGTCCAGTACCGTAAGCAATGAATTTATGGCGAGGTTCCAAAGAAGAGGTGATAGCACCCCTCCCTGTGGTGTCCCTCGTCTGGCTATCCTACAGACAGTAGCCCGCCCCATATTGGATATGATGACCCTATAGGCCAATATGTTATTGAGACAAATTTATAGCTCAACGGTCCGAATTGAGCTTTTGTCTTTTGTCTTTTATTTATTTTTATTTTTATTAATTTGCCACTGCACTTAATATTGTTTTACGGTTTAATATTTCTCTATTTAATATTTTATCCCGCACTACCGAAATCTTCCATAAAATAAAACAAACAAGTTCATCGATTGCAAATTAAACTTCAACTGCCTTTTATTTTTATTTTCTAAAATATGTAATTTTTTCAAAATAAATAGGTACAAATAAAGATAAGTAGAAAAAATATTTACCAGCCAGAATTAGCAGTTTCTTCCAAATATAAAAAATATAAGTAATAAATATGTAAATAAGTATATGTACATGTTTGTTAATCTGTCCCTATGATCGCGATGCTGACCGTATGTATGTACAATTGTTTGTGTAATTTGAAATTTAAAGACGGCAGCAGCGGCAGTAAATGTAACAAAAATTAAAAACATTCAGGATATTCACAGATTACAATTATACAACAAATAATTACAAATCAAATTATTTAAATTAAGAGAGAAATAATTAGATGATTAGAGACAAACATTTATGGTGACTTAACAGTTACTATAAACAAGTTGTAATTAAATTTAAATCATTATATGGTTACTGCGTCCAAAAAAATGAAACATTGTTGGTTTTAACTATACAATTTTTGCTAAAATTTAAACCTAAACTAATCTTTTATAAACATTGTAAAATAATATATTATTTTTAACCGAAATACATAATAAACTTATGTACCATCCAAATAATGAAAATCATTATTTGCTTGCTTTTTTCGTAGAATTTTACTGATTTGTGTTTTTAAATAATAAAACCAAAGCAGACAATATTTGTCGTAATAAATTTGTAAAGTAAATATTATTTTTTGCTTTTTCATGTACTAATGAGATCGTCGTGTATTTTTTATAAAAGCGTTAATGAAAAAAATAATAAATAATTATATAAATTTAGTTTTATTTGAAGTATTTTTTTAGATGGTTTAAAAATTAAACAATAGCAGAATGTAATGCATTTTTTTGGTCGCTCTATCCGTCTTCAGCAGTCTTCGTATCTACAAGGTAGTTTCAATTGTAATAATAATTTTTTATTTAAACAACTTTAACAAAGAAATAGTGGCTAATTTTACTTTATATCTTTATAATTAAGAACTTAAGCCTGAATAATTACACAGTGCTTGTTGCACTGTAATAAGTTTTGGAAAAAATACGCCGATTTAACAGTTTATGTTTGATTCTACTACCAATGGGTAGTAAAACGCTATTCTCAGTTTAGCGAATTTGTAGACCAACTCTTATTTATGGTCCTCGAAAGATTGTGAAAACCAGTTGGCTCTTCAAATTTTTCTCTTATATCTAATTCAAACTATATGATACCACTTACCTTTGTTCGGCAATAATGTAGCTGAGGATTCGCTGACAAAAAATGTATGAACATTTTATGCCAAAAACTTATTTATTCCTGTACTTTTTGAATAAATTAAAAAATATTTTATTTTATTTTTTTCTGCAAACTTACAGAGACTCCTAAATTTTTACTAACGATACATGTAGTTGTATCCTCGGTAGTCCCTGTAACTTAGGCTGAAAAAAGGAAAAACACATATTTTTTAATTTTCTTATTCAAAAAAAAAAAAAAATAATATTTCAAGGCCCATAAATAAAAATTGTTCACCAATTTCGCCAAACTAAGTTAAGGGTTGTTATACGCTTTAGTAGTAGAACCGAATCTATTAAGTCAGTGTATTTTTTTCACTGTTTCACTGTGTTATTAATTCATTTATTTTAACAAAATTTTGTGATGGAGCTGTTTTAAAATAATTAATTGCTGCCAAATAGCCAATTGAATAAAATTTGTATTTGATTTGTATTTTTACTGGAATTACATTGTTATTAAAATATTTTAAACACCTTTTATAGAACTTTGCAAGAATTTTTAGAATTTTCTGTAAATTTTAGAATTTTATCCAGCGATGGGAACCTTTACATAAAGTAAATACGTAAGAGTCTTAAAATTTCGGGTGGATTACTTTCAAACTCAAAGTTAAACAAAATATTGTCAGGACGCAAACAAGGTGTGTGGGCACAGATAGTTAGAAATAATTGTATATTTTATTATCAAAAATGTTAAAACCAACGGGCCTTATCCATATGACATTTCATAGTTTTTAATCATACTACAGTCGTTAAATGTAACCATATAATATTTATATTTGATCATAATTTATTAAATTATATTATATTATGGTTAATTTTGATTATAATACATTTATATATTTTATCATGGTTACCTGGGTTGATAATAAATAACATGGCTCTAAAATTACAATATTGTTATTCTGTTTAATAGTAATATGGTTTGACTGCAACAACATAATTTAGTTAATTTTCTCTTAGATTGTGGTTACTTTGTTTTTTTTCATTGTTCTGCTGTGTTTGGCTCGAAGACTTTTTTTTTTGTGGAAGTACTTGTAGTAAAAATTTATTATTATTATTATTTATTTATGGATATTTTATTGTTAAAAAATATTTGCCACTTTCCTATGAAAACCTTACATGATTAAACCTTTAGTATAAAGTAACAACGCATTTGCAAAAATATCTTTTAAGGTCGTTAATATTCCAATTACTAAATATATAAATATGGCAGTTTTGATTGTAGCAAATCTTTGAAAGCGTACTAAAAATTCATTAAAGAAGCAAAAATATTTACATCTCGAAGACGTTTAGACAACATTTATATTTTTACTGCAGAGCTCTGATAAGCCTAATAAACTTTAAAATAAGTTCAATTCATTATATATACCAATTTATTTGACACAAAAAAGCGCAAATGGTTTATAATGTATGAGAGTAAGGCCGCAATTTGTTCAAAAGAAAAACATAATGAGAAGCCAGCTACCGGTGGTATTCATATACTAAAATACATGCATAAGTAGTTAACGAATTTTACTGACAATAAAATACACACACCCAATCATGTCTTCCATCCGCACCTAACGTTTTATATACTTTCGAATCTGATAAATAAACACGATAAACAACAAGCTTAAATTACAGAAATGCAAAACAGGAAGTTGTTAACATAAATAAGTGTGTCGGCATCTATGTTTTTGGTGAATTCATATGCGAAGCAAAAGGCAGAAAAAAGGTAAGAACTACCCCAGCAGCGACAAAAGTAGCTCATGTCAACAATTCTCTAAAGACAAAAAACATCAAAGAATATCGATTTTTGAGCAAAAGAGATTATCTATACATATAATAAAACTGTAACTTAGTATCTTAGTTCAAATATAGGTTAATTTTTTACCGTAAAAATATCTCATTTCCAAGAGAAAATATAAAACAAGTGGAGAAAGTACACAATTTTACCGATTCAATTTTACTGCAAACTTGGCAGAAATTTTATTTTATCGACGGCATATTTTTGAAACACTTTTTAAAGAAGTTTGCAATAATTTAAGAATTTTATATAAATTTTATATAAAGCCTACGTTTCTGAGTAATTATCTAAGGATGGGTAACTTATATAAAGTACAATATTTTGTTCGATTTTGCTTTGAAAGCAATCCACACCAAATTTTAAGAATCTCACGTGTTTACTTTATATAAAGGATAAAATCGTAAAATTAATATAAGATTCTAAAATTCTAAAAGTTATTGTAAAGCTCTGTAAAAGGTGTTTAAAATATTTTAATAAAAATGTAATTCCACAAAGTAAAAATATAAATCAAATTTAAATTTTATACAATAGACAATTTTGCACTAAGTAATTCTTATTTTGGCATTAACTTAATTATACTGCTTTCAAAAATATAAGATTCCTTAAAGTATGAAGTACCTTTAAATCGGTAAAAAAAATCGGCGTACTTTCACTGCCTTTTCTCCACATTCTCTTGAAATATATTTGTGAAAAAAAACTATCCTATTGGAATCAGGGTACTATGGTACCTTACAAATTTAATTCAATTGGCTATTTGCCAGTAAGTAATTCTTATTTTGTCATTATTATAAAACAGCGCCATCTTTTGCGCAACCGTGTTTAAAATATCCCGCTTTCAAAAATAAAAGATGGCTTAAAGTAAAAATTAGCTGACGATGCATCTATACATACTAGTAGATCTGCTGAAATAACTCGTACTGCTGGGTGGGTAACAAAACATCTACAAACATCAACAAGATGTCGTGTTTTAGTAAATTTTTATTTGTTGCCATTTTTACGTTGTGTTTCCTAAGAGTTTTCTTAAAACAAGATAAAAACAAAATCACACACTAATAACATCACCGACATCATCAGGACATAAGACAAAATGAAAAAAAAAATTGTTATAATAAAAAGTCACGGCAAAAGAAAACAACAATTTTGAAATGATTTTAAAGCAAACGCCTGTAGTACATAGTAATAAAAAATTAAGTGGTATTTTAAGAGAAAAGTATTTTTTGCATGTTCTTTTAACTTGCTTACATGAAAAGTTATATTTTAAAGTGTTTCAAGCTATAAAATTTGAGAAGCTTCAATTGAAAAAATAGCACTTCAAATATTTCACATTTCTAGGTGAACAACATTAAAGTACCGCTTAAGGAACACAAATATTTTATATCTAGAACTCCTACTTGGAAGCATTAGATCTTATTTTCAAATCTTGTAATTTTAAACAGCCAGCCGTTAATTTTCGCAGATATGAAAAAATTCAAGAATTAAATGCGTTCAATGAAAATTGTAGGTATTCATATGACATGGCAAAAATGAAGTTGTTTTTATTTCGTTAGCAATTAAATTGAAATTTTTGTATTAAGATATAATACAAAATAATTTCTAGTTTTTTTTTTTTTTTTTTTTTTTTTTAATTCTACTATAAAGTTATAATAAAACTTAACCGCTTTTTAAAAGATGTGCTATACAAATAGTCCTCGACATAGTTAAGAGATAGATATCATTTCCAAAAATTCAAAGGCGCCAAAATAAGATTTTACGTATTATTACATCTGCTCCCTGGTATATAAAAAATTCGAACATCCACAAAGACCTAAACATGCCATCAGTTAAATCAGAAATAGCGGAACATGCAGTCAAATATCTAAAGAGGCTTGAATCTCATCCAAACCCTTTGGCGCGTAACATGCTGACTGAACCTGGTTACATTCGACTAAAAAGAAGAGATACTGCTTTTCTTGGCCGTACATTAGAGGGATGACCCGCAAATGATTTCGAAATCCGTGAAACAAACATTATTTTTGTCTAGCACTGGCTGGACTTAAAAAGAATATTTTATTTTAGACTTAAGATACGAGTAATTATTGTTAGTTCAAAAATTATTGAAGATACAATAAAGAAATTATGAAAAAAAAAAAAATTTCCAAACCCGGAGCATCTTTGATATCAATTTTATTTTGCTTTATTGGTTCAATAATTATTAAATAACCAACAAAGCCCTATTTCCCATTGTCTACTTCTCTCTCATAAATTTCAAACCTATACTATATATTCTGTACATTCTTCTTCGTCGCTACTTTCAGCAATCAAGTCGTCGATTAGGTACTTAAAAAAAAATTCTCTACTTCGCTGACACATCTAAGAATATCGCTCACAGAAACATCAATGTAACTGCTCAAATATTTGAGGAAGAGCAACATTTGAGCGATTTCATTCTCGTCTTTGACATATTTTATTGCCTTAAAAAGTCTTACCGAAAAATAATAAAATTATACATCTGCCCATTATGGGGGAAAAATTTCCAACACAAATATATATAAATCGGTCGAGGGAGTCTGACTGGTGCTACCTTCAATATATAACTTTAAAAGTATAAGTTTTAATTTTTTAATATATTATGCGGCATCTTTTGCTATTTAATTTTTGTATTTTTAGGGCCTGTTTTTATAAAATGAAATATTATGTTCTTTCGTAAAAAAAAACGAAAGAAAACACATTACATTCACATTTTAGTACTTTTCATGTGAGTGACAAAAAAAAAAGCTTAAAATTTTTTAATTTATTTTTGGTTTTTACACTCAAAATATTTATACAATGACTGATTATAATTTATTAAAAAATTAAAAAGTAAAATATATATTATAATTTATAAATGAATAAATTATAAATGAATAAACAATTCTAAATGAAGAGAAAAAAATTATTTAACTGATTTTAACGTTTATTTTTAAAACAAACTACACGTAAAAACTGATTATACGTTGCATTTAACATTTTTGGAGTGAAAACTTCTTTAGGCACGTTGAGAACTTTTTGGTTGAGGAAAAAATACTAATTTCAAAAACCGTCGTCACCAAAAACCGCCGTCACCATTATTGATTATTATTGAAGTGAAAACTTCTGTACGTTGAGCACTTTTTGGTTGAAGAAAAATTATTGAACTCGCATCACCGTCACCATAGATAGACTGAGTGACTGTGATTGATTGTCTGACTAACGGTCTGACTATTTGACGGTCGGACTGTTTGTCGGTCTGACTCACTGTCTGACTGTTTGACAAACTGACGGTCTGACTCACTGTTAGACGGTCTAACGATCTGATTGTGCGACGATCTATGTGGATGACTACCCGACTGTTTGTCGGTCTTCCTCGCTATCTGACTATCTGACGGTCTGACAAACTGACGGTCTGACGGTCTGACAGCCTGACTATTTGACTATCTGACGGTCTAAATATTTGACGGTCTTACTATCTGAAGGGGTAAATATTTGACGGTCTGACTGATTGTTTGGCTGATTGACTGTATGAAGGACTGTGTGACGATCTGACGAACTGTCTGATGGTTTCACTGAATGTCTGCTGGTTTCTCAGACTGACGATCTGACTATCAGATGGTCCTTCTGACTGTATGTTTGACTGTTCTGTCCATCGGTATTCCTGCCATTCAATTTGTCTTTATGCAAGCAAATGAAAGCTGTAATTAACCGACTTCAAAAAAGAAGGAGGTTATCTATTCGTCTGAATGTTGCTTTTTTTTTTTATGTATGTAACCGCAGATCTCAGCCATTTCTGAACCGATTTTCAAATTTTTTGCTTTATTTGAAAGGTTATGCTTCAAGGTTGGTCCCATTTTAAAAACAGTTCATTATATTAAAAATAAAGGGTGTCCCCATACAACATACATGTTTTTTACGTGTATTAAGAACCGTAAAGGGCAGCAAATTAAAATTTAAAAAAACTGCGTGCCGCTATAGCTCCCAACAGCAGAAATTAATAAAAAAATAAATTTAAAATTTAAAGGGTGTCCCCATAGGTGACATAATATGACCTATTTGGGTCTATCTTTTGAACCGTTATAGACTAAACCTTGAAAATTTGACAGAATTTCGACTACTATGACCATTATAATAAAATGTATAAATACTCAAAATTTTAAATTAAAGGGTGCTCCAATAGTTCATTTAATTTGATGTATATGGCCATACTTTTGAATAGTTGTACACAGACCGCTGAAATTTACAATGAACCTGTAGTGCTAAGTCAGCTATAACAAAAAGTATAAAATTTTGAATTTGGAACTTAAAGGGTGTCCCAATAGTTAATGTAATTCTATGTATGTGGCCAAACTTTTGAACTGTTAGAGACAGACAGCTGAAATTTACAAGGAACCTGTATTGCAAAGTCCACTATAGCAAGTATACAATTTGAAGTTAGAAATTAAAGGGTGTCCCCATAAATTACGTAATTTGATCTAAATGACCCTATCTTTTGAACCGTTAAACACAAACACTTAAAAATTAGTCAGAATGTCCACTACTTTCTCTGGTATGATAACAAATATAAATATTTGGAATTATAATGTAAAGGGTGTCCCAATAGTTCATGTAATTTGATATATATGGTTAAACTTTTTAACCGTTATAGACAGATAGTTGAAATTTACAAAGAATCTTTGTGACCAAGTCCTCTATAACAACAGGTCTTGAATTTAACATTGTAAATTAAAGGGTTTCCGAATAGGTGCTGTTATTTGATCTGTGTGCCCCTATCTTTGAAACCGTTATAGACAGAGGCTTCAATGGTGTCCCCATACAAGACGGATGCTGGTGAAAATAACTTAACTTTTAAACAGTAATAGGGAGAGGCTTGACATTCAATAGTCTTATTTTTTCCCTCTAATTTTGGCGCATCTTTTATTTGGTTTAAATCTAATTCTTACAGATTACTTCTTACATTTTTAGTTTAGAATTGGTGCCCTTCTATCTGTTTTGAAGTCGGTTTTTTTTTTGCAAGAATTATTTCATTCATTCTATTGGCACAATGATAATTTTAACACACAACCGTTAGCAACATTGCAATGTTTTAGTTTGAAAAAAAAAAAAAAAAAAACTAACGAAACATGTTTTGAATCTCTCTAATACAGATTTTGTGCTGATTCACTCAACATGTTTGTATTGCTTACTGAAACACATATTTTTACTAAGGAGTTTATGCGTGTTAGTGTAATGAATGAATATGATTAAAAAACTAATGAACTAACGAAGATAGATCTCTAGTATTTACTTTACTACTCGTTTACTGCGTCACCAAAGAAAAAGTTTGTAATAAGCGAACATTTAAAAAAGAAACAAAACTTGTAGAATCGAAAACTGTAGTAAAACTGTTAACTGCAATAATAAAAAGATTATTATCAATATTTGTATTTAATTATTCTGTGAAAACTTAAATGATCTTTTTGCTTTGTATTTCATAAAAAATCGCAGTCCCAACGACTGCCCTGCACTTTTTTTTAGTCAATTTCTTTATTACTTGAAATATATCTGACTGAATATAAAGGAAATATTTTTATATTTCGGTCCCAGTTGTGTTTATGCATTAATGCTTTATTTTTACTTCTTTGAATAATATATTGCGTGGTCAAAGAAATTATTAAATAGGTTTTGAACAAAATATATTTTTAGCTTAACATTGCATATTTTTAAATTTTAAGGCTTATGTTCGTTTTACAAATTATGTGAAAAAAAATTCCTTCAACTTAGAGAAAGGTAAGGTTAGGTTAGAGAGGATCTCACATAATTATAGAGAGAATAAAAGAAACTTAAGCCTTACTTTAACCCTAGAACGATACGTTAATTTTACGTACATAATACCTTTCGATTAATAAAGTTTAGCAAGTTAGATTATTTTCAATTTATTTATTTTAATTAAATCCATGTATTTATTTTATTTCATTTGTTATAAAAACAAAGAATTTTTAATATATAAAATTTTATGGGAATTTAAACATTAATTATTTAATATTTTGCTAATTACCCATAACGTTTTATAATAAATAATCAGTTATCGTTGCTCATACAATTTCGACAAATTTTTATTTAGTGTTCTCCACAAATTACAAATGCAGCAATAAGTAGCAGTCGTTCTCTTTTCTGAATAGTGGCAAAAATAACAGTACTGTTTTTTCCCCTTCTCTTGTTGTAGTGTGTCCGCTTGCTCAACATCGATCGCATCTTTTATATGTATATAATTTCAACAGCAGCCCCAACAAGGCCTTAAATTCCTTCATAGTCACATTTCAGTATAGCCTCCACCACGCCATCTTAAATAAATGTATTCCTATTCAAAATTACAATAGAAATAAATTCAATTTATACTTACGATACGAAAGAATTACGTACACGAATTTATATTATTACTAATGATATGTAAAACTCACGTACAAAAATGTATCTTCTATTACTAACGATACGTAAATTTTGCACACAGTCTCTACGAGCGCATGCGTTGGCAGCCTGAAAAAAACTAAATATGATGCTCTTTGACACTTGTATGTAAAATAAAATACTTGATGAAAGCATAGCTAGAAGGAAATACCGCTAGAATGCCGAACACTTGTTTTACAAAAATTAAAAAAAAAGTGTACGTAAAATTTACGTACATTATGATTCTAGGGTTAAAGACTTATTTGCACTCTTAGTTTAACCATAAATCGGTTGGAGCTTTCTTAACGTGGTGTGTAAATCAATTTGCTAAAGAGCTATAAAAACCCACTTATACAGGGTGGGCCAAAATAAACCAAGGGGTGTAAAAGTTTAATAACTTTTTTGTTTATTAACTTTTTTTTATTTTTTCTTTCAGATTATATAGACAACACTTGGAATTGTATTATTTAAACCAGAGTCAATTATTTTAACGCAAAGAGCATATCGCCGACATTATTGAAAATTTGATTATGAGTGATGAAGCTCATTTTCATTTGAATGGCTTTGTTAATAAGCAGAACTGTAGGTTCTGGGGTTCTGAAAATCCAAGAGCCATTCATCAACGCCAATTGCACCCCATCAGGTGTACAGTATGGTGTGGGATCACATCTGAAAATGTCATTGGGCCCTACTTCTTCGAGAATGAAGATGGAAGTGCTGTAACCGTAAATGGAGAGCGGTGTCGGTTTATGATAGAAAATTTT
This sequence comes from Phasia obesa, assembly GCA_949628195.1. Lineage (NCBI taxonomy): Eukaryota > Metazoa > Arthropoda > Insecta > Diptera > Tachinidae > Phasia > Phasia obesa. Next base: position 172,013,624 of record OX451215.1, on the reverse strand, counting down.
TTACGTCCTGCTCTTGAAAACAGACCTGGTATGTGGTTTCAGCAGGACGGAGCCACTGCCCATACTGCCCGAGACACAATGGCACTTTTAAGACAAATTTTTGGAGAGCCCTTGGTTTCTTTTGGCCCACCCTGTACAATAAAGAATTATTTTAAAAAAGTTGTATAATTATGGACTAATACGCACGGCTGTTCGATTTTGCTTTGAAAGTAAAACACAACAAATTTTTAGACTCTTTTAAGACTCTCGTATTTATTTTATATAAAGGTACCCATCCCTGGATAAAATTAAAATAAGAAATAAAGCTGTGTAAAAGGCGCTTAAAATATTTTAATAACAATGTAATTCCAGTAAATATACAAATCAAATAAAAATTTTATTCAATTGGGTATTTGGCAGTAAGTAATTCATATTTTGTCATTATTTTAAAACAGCGCCATCTGTTGCGCAACCGTGTTTAAAATATCCAGCTTTCAATTCATTTTTTGTCATTATTTTAAAACAGGGCCATCTGTTGCGCAGTAGGTAATTCATATTTTATCATTATTTTAAAACAGCGCCATCTCTTGTGCAATCGTGTTTAAAATATCCCGCTTTCAATATATTTTGTCATTATTTTAAAATAGCGCCATCTGCTGCGCAATCGTTTTTAAAATATGTCGCATTCAAAAATAAAATATGCCTTAAAGTATGCAGTACCTTTAAATCGGTAAAAACAATCGGCGTACTTTCACTGCTTTTTCTCCACTTTCTCTTGGATATAAGATATTTTTGTGGAAAAAAAATATCCTATATTGGAATCAGGATACTAAGGTACCATCTCACAAAATTTATTTTACACACACAAACTTTAACAAAAACAAAAAATTATATAAATCAATATAAACTGTACGGAAAAACAGCTGCATTATAAATATTTCATTGTTACTACACCACAACCTGTCAGTGTTGTGTCTTTTTAAACCTGTTATTGTTAATAATTTTAACCCTGATTTGCATTTAATTTTTTGTTAATAAAGTCATTTTAGCATATAAAAACGCACATATACCATTTCCTTGATTGTTAAAAGAAAAAAGCTCTCATAGTAACTTGTTGCTGTTGGCTAATATTGCATCCGCTTCATCATACAACCGGGAAATACGAATTTCTTAGATGAAGCAAATAAAAAAATAAAAAAATATATACAACGAAATAAAACTTATAAAGTAAAAATAGTGCTTCTTTTCAACTTCTTAAATAACACAAAGCCAGTAACAAGAACCTTAAAGAAGGAAACGGAAGACTTTGAGAATGAACAAGAGTCTTGTAGGTGTGTTAGAATTAATGTTTTATAATCAAAAAAAAAAAAAAAAAAAAACGTGTATAAAACTACAGCGCAAATTGTATACATATAAAAAATTGTCACACAATGAGCTGCCATAAAGGTGTCAATGATGCCGAAACCCACTGATGTTCGTTGCGATAACAATTACGATAATGATGATGTCGTACTTGAGGCAACAATGTAATACTTTTATAATTTTGTAGTTTTTTCCTTTGCTTCTTTAACACAGTCCTTGTTAATTTTTATATAACTGCAGGTACAACAACATACAACTGTAAATAATATCAACAAACCAACCAAAAGAAAATTATTGTAGATTTTTCTTTTGAGTAACATAAAACTGATTACACACTTGTTTTTTTTTTCATTTATAATTTATATTCGGTATTTAAGTTTTACTATACAGGCTTTTTATAGTACTATTGCTATTTAAATAAAGTTATTTTAAATTGATACTAAAAAAACAAATTACATGAAGATATAGCTTTTTTGTCATGTTGTGTAAAAGAACTTAAAAGGTAGATTCATCAGGTCCGCCACCTGGTTAAAAAGCAAATAAAAACATACTGCAAAAAAATATTTAAATTATAATATTTTATACTTTATTTAATTTTAAATAATTATATATGAAAATTTATGCCAACCATATGTAAAAAATAAATAAAAAAATAAAAATACATATTTAAGACTTAAATTAAAGAAATATTCAACAATACTTTGCTTCAAATAAATACGAAATATGCAAAATTATTAAATGATAAATTAGGAAAACAGTTAGTAGTACATTTTTTTTATTTTATGTATTTAACTAAGTTCTATTGATTAATAATATCTTTACAGCCCAATAATAATAATAATTAGAAAACATTTCGTTTAAATGGTCATAAGAACCATATTATGTTCTATGTAATAATATAAGATGGCAAAATTATAGTTGTTTTGATCATAACTATAATCACGACAAAAATGTATTTGTTACTATTTGATCACTAAATGGTTACTACACTTTAAAAATTCAACGTGCTTTGTTTTGAACTATATAATTTTCACACCACAAGCAAGGTTTTATTAGTATTCGAAAATAATATTGTATTTGTAACCATACTGTTATTATTAGCAAACAAATTATGATAAGTTTTCTCGCATGTAACCACAGTATGACTGAAAACAAACAAATAATGTTTGATTTCATTGGAGTTTTGTTTTTATTTTTTTTTAATTATAAAAATCTAATTTTGCAGGGTTACCTTTAAAAAAATAGATTATGATTTGAGTCATTTCTGATATTGAATGTTTAAAAAATAAACTAATAAGTGAATGTGTGTTTGATTGTAAGATATATTTATACAAACAAATAAGATATGTTTTTATAATTACATATATCTCAGTATATTTCTTTAATTTACTTCATAAAGAAATTTTCCATTATACAATGTTGTTTTTAAGTTTGATAATAAAATGGTTCTAAAATAACAATATTATTATATTAATAATAATATGGTATGACTAAAACCATATAACTCAATCATAATATGTTGATCTTAGATTATGGTTACCTCAACCATGTTTTTTCTTCGCGAGTAATGACTGACATTTAGAATAAAAATAATGTTACGTGTTGTAATGTTAACATTTCCATATTTTGAGAAGGCATGCTACAATCAATTTCTTAATGGTTACCGATTTCAAATCTATATTACTCATTTGAAAGTAAATGGCAGAGCACTACGGGAGCCAAAATATTACTGCTCCATTTTAACATTATCACAGCGAATAGGGTGGTCCAAAATGGACTTTCTCTGTATTTTGTTAAAATTAAAAAAATGTTTGAATATTTTAATTATTAAATGCCTATAAAATAAATTTTTTATAATATGTTGCTCGATTTTGCATTGAAAGTATTCCACGCTAATTGTAAGACTCTTACTTTTATAGTGCTTCAGTTATGGTTTATGTATTTACTTTATATAAAGGTATCCATCCCTGGATAAAATTGTAAAATTTATTAAAAATTCTAAAATTCAAAAAATTATTGTAAACCTTTGTAAGAGGTGTTTAAAATAATTTAATAACAATGTAATTCCACAAAGTAAAAATACAAATTTTATTCAACTGGCGCTATCTGTTGCGCAGTAGTATTTCAAAAATAAAAAGGTGCGTTGTAAAAATAACTGTGTTAAATATAAACGTGTTGAAAATATCCCAGTTTTAAACCGAAAATTTCAGTACCTTTAAACCGAAAATACGTTTTCACAGCTTTTTCCCCATTTTCTCTTGGAAATAAAATATTTTTGCGGCAAAAAAGTATCCTATATTGGGACCAGGATACTAAGGTACATCCTCACAAAGTTTTTTAAAAATCATCCAGTAGTTTTTACGTGATGCGAACACAAACGAAAAGCAGACAGACAGACGGGAAGGAGTTAGTATTTTATTACATGTATAAATAAGCTATTAGTTCTTAAAAAATTAAGTCTTTGTGTTTTTCAGAAATTACGACTTGATAGAGTATAACTCCTTGAGGTCAAACCAAACCGTTCACCAGTTTGTAGTCTGAACCCTTCTCTATACCCCATAAAATACCCATGGTCGCAGGGCATCAGAACAATTTTTCTGACCAAAGGTACGATATTAATAATAAATTTGTGCAGAAAATGGCTCCCTTCTTGGTTTGGCATTTTCGGACAAAATTTAAGTTAAAATCTTTTTACCTTTTTAGCACGTTTTATCACTTCACTTTCATAATAAAATTTAAATAAAAATTAAAGTGTATTTTAAACCTTCCATAACTTTCTTTCTTATCGGTGCGTGTCACTATCGGAACGCCCTTTAATTTTTTAGTATTTATTCTTATTGCAGCCATAGGGTTACGATTTCACTCTTTGGGTACGGAACCCCAGAAAGACTAACACATTTTTAGTTTTTTCAGGCTGTGCTTTAAAAACACCAATTTCTATTTTTAGATTGCATTACTAATGATGACATGTTATAAAAACACATTTAGTAATTAAAAAAAATTTTGCTAAACAATCAAAATATAAAGGTTTCAATTATAAAATCATACAAACGATTTTACCCAAAAATGCATAAACAAAAATATGCTTTTGTAAATTAAAATAAAGTGCTGCGTACCACTTAAGGCTCAATATCGTAATCAAAATATACACGATTTTAAAATATACATATGTATATACGAGTGTATGCATATATGTATATGTAATCAAACATACACATTCAATTTTATATGTACAAAAATCTGCGCACATATCAACACTAAATTTTAATGGCAAAAGTATAAAATGAAAATCCTTTGATGTTGTTTGCCGTAAAGCACATTCAATTACAAAGACACTTGTTTTGCTTAAACCATTTGGGATAAATACAATTGAGAATAATCCAACATTTTAGTAAGAATTCATATAAATTGCTTAAGGGTTCATAGTAAATAGAACTTGTATTTATTAATATGAATAAATATGTTTGTATAGTTTTAATTTAGTAGTTATAATCTTATTCACATTTGGGAAATACAATACTGGTTTAAATATTAAAGCATTCACCTGCAAATTACATACTAGTAATGCGGGATAATTAAATAATATTTATATTGCCAACTGGTGTTCATCAAGTTGTTTATTTCTTTGGTGTTGAAAAATATTTTTTGATATTTAATAAACTTTATAAATATACTTTTAAATGTGATTTTGCTTTTCTCTTTGCAACCTGTTGCATTTTAGTTCTTTTCGTCGTGTTTAATACAACTCTATTTATATATTTATTTTTCCTTTTGTAAGCTCTGTTGCTAAAATTTCAAAGCCAAACAGCTGCTGTTTGTAACACGAAACTTACGCTTGGCTGAACTTTGAAATCTGATTTCATTTACTACCATTGTAAGTGTGCACCGGGTTTTTTTCCCTGAATTATTTCTCATCTGCTGTGTGTGATGACGTTTTTTTTTAAGACACATTAATGTATAGTAAAATGTTAAACAAAATTTTTTAGTATTTTGATGTATCGCATGCTGAATAATTTAAGGTTAAGATTGTAATAAAACAATTACTACTGCTTATAATAAAATTCCAACTGTTTTAACAAAGTAAGCGAAAACTTTCAGAGATTATAAAAGACTGAATTTGAAATTATTTCGATTTTACAAATTTGTTTTATAAACTTTTATATGCCGTCTCTCATTTGCAAAACAGGACATTTTGTTATCTGCTTAAAATAAAACTATTTGGTACTTTTTTAATATTGGATAGGACTGAAAAATTCGAAGAAGAAAAAATTCTGAAATAAACAATTTTAAAAAAAGTTAATATTTTTTTCCATTTAGTAAATGTTTTTAATTTTATTTCTTTAGTTTAAAATATCATATAAGAAGAAATGTCTCAATTCCTAGCCAAAAAAATTACTAACATATGTACGTAAGAGTCTGACAGAAATGTCTACAAACATCTCAGTATCATATACCAATTGTGTCAGAGTTCTCTGGCAAAAATATATGAAGTGGTGGACATGAAATCTGACAAGCATATCGTGGGAAATTCTTGCCGATATTTCTGATAAAAATATAAATAAAACAATTCTATTTGAATTTCTAATTTTATCTAAAATGTAACATATAAGGTAAACCTGTATTGAAACTCACTTTTTTCGTCTTTTTAAGATTTTGGAGAATAGTACAAATATACTGTAAAGGAAAATTCCCCCAAGAGAGAAGAGTTCAGCTATATTTCCAAACGTCAAAAATTCTATAGATGTTATCGGCAAAAAGTCAAAATAAATCTAAAAAATTTTAGCGTAAAAATGACATTTCAAGCCTAAAATATTACAGTGATGCTATTTTATTGTCGAATAAAGCGATAATGAAATGATACACCATTGAAAGAAAACAGAAAAAGTAAATAAAAATAAAAATATTTTTGTTTTCATTTTATATATTTTTCTTCTTCTAAAATTAGATTGAAACATTGTTTCAATATTAGATTAAGAAAAGACGAAAAATTAAAAATTACGGCTTAAGTAAAACTAAAATGCATGTTCCTATATTGTAACATGCGATTTTCCTTACAACGAAATGAAGTAAGTTTGTTTGCAGAAATCTACACAAAAGTTAAAGTATAGAAATCCATTAGACCTAAATACTAGAAAGGCTGCGGGAGCCATTGTTGACTAGCTTCAATCGGGTTTGGGGGGGTTCGTGCCTTTACTATTTTTAGTCCAGTTTTACATAAAAATTTTTATTATAGACTCCCTATTTAAAAAACATTAATAAAACCAAATGAAATCTTAGTAGTTGACCATAGTATAACAAAAATAAATACCCGATACCATGGCTATAATTGAAATTACGTTAAAACAAAAAAAAATGTATATAGGTACGCGTATATATTGATTAAATCGCCTTTAAGATTCCGGGTGATGTCTGGAATCTGTGCCTCTGTACCCACCCTTTCCATGATCTTGCTGGCACCAATAAACATCTTTACAAGATCCCAAAATTGTTATCAACCTAACTTCTCACACCATAAAGGAAAATATCGACAAAATCAGGAATTCATTATTATTTATTCATTTAATAGCTGAGATTTAATTTTAATTGAATTAGTTAGGCCATTATAACTACAAAATTTAATGATAACAATACATCTTTGCCGATAGTAAATATATAAATAAATTCAAATTCTTTATGAAGGTTTAAAATATTTTAACCTAAATATATAAAATACACAAAAGTATTAAATTTAAAATTTAATTCTACTCAAAGTTAAAGGTGTGTAAAATATCCACATCATACAATAAGTAAGAGGAACAATAATAAATTAATGAGCAACGCTAAATATATTTTGTTTTTTCATACTAAGCATTATCAATAAAAACATGTATCCAGAGATATATGTTATAGATGTTTATATACATTCACTTCTTTTGTTCCTTTTTCTGTTGTATCGTTTTATAAATATTTTGTAATAATTTGGAAATATTTATACATACATATATGCAAGAAAAAAATTAAAAGAGAACTAATATTATTATGTTTCACTCACCATTTGTATCATGTTGTCGCAGAGGCCTCTGGATCGATTGATGAATGATGTTTGACTTAATGATAGAGTTTATGAATTAAAATAAATTCTTGCATATACAAACTATGTATGTAATAAGCTCTGTTATGTCTATACTATTTTTTCTTTCTTTTTTTTTTCTTAAGGATTTAAGGGTTTCCCATTTTGAAAAAACTTATGTAGATTAGTTATTAATGGGAATTTCTGATAAAGTGTACATTCTTTAATTTTTATTTAAAACTAAATTTTATCTAAGGCCAAAGAACAAAATGGGAGATTATGATACGCATAATCAAAATTTATTTTTTTTTTTAGAAAATGTTATGATAATATTTAAAGCTTAAAATTATGCAGCTTAAAATATGTTTTAATTTTTGAAGCGTAGAGATTCTTAGTGGATTTTTTAGGTTAACAAAATATGTGCTTGTTAGGTTATGTTAACGTGACATGGGACAACATTAGGACTTCGTTTCGCCCATGTGGTTGATTAGCAGACACGGGGAGTCACTCGATAATTAATATTTAAATTTAAGAACTAATGGCTGGCTATCATATAGTCAAATTTCGTTGATAGTCCTAATAAAAGGAAATAATATATGTAAGAAAGTTAGAAGCACAACCGGTTATTAAATTCTTACCAGCCATTAAATCCCAAATTTCTTGAAAAACTTTGAATCCTTGCGAAATGAGTTTTTGTTTTTCTTCAGTTTTTTCAGCGATTTTGCTTTAATAAATTTTAATTGAAAGAACCTTTTAAAATTTTTAGATATTTATTTCACTTCCTCAAGCTACTTTTCTCAATTTTTTAACTTTTAATTATTTAAAATATTAGACTTCTAGTCGATACCACAATCCAAAATGAAATGGCCGATTGTATGAATTTTTCGCTAGAGGAAATATATTCGGAAATAGTGATGCGAAAATTTTACCGCTTGAAATTTTTATTACCGATTATTCTAAGAAAGATCGTAGTACTCGGTAAATTTAAGAGACAGCTAAACACGTCTTTTATTATTGATTATGCGAAATCTTTCTTATATAAATGCGTGTAATATTTAAATATTTAATATGAACATTTATATATTTATATTTATTGGTTTAACTGCGTAAAGTTTCATTGATAACTAAAACTAAATTCATTCATGTTTCAAGAATACTATGTGTTTCATGTTAGGTAATTCCAGCAACTTTTCAAAGATGTTGTAGACATGTATCTAGGCAAATGTTTACAAACTCTCAAAGTATGAACGTAATTGTATTTAAATACACTCGAGAAAAAATGTATGACTATTATAAAAAAATTAGTTAGAATGTTAATAATTAAAATGTTCAAAAAAATATTAAGACAAAGACAGGTATTAAGATTGGTCTTAAAAACAACAAAAAAATAATAACAATAATCTTTAAACGATAAACGCTATTACAAAACCAAGTAATATTAACTCTTTGAAGTAACAATATTAATTGGAAAACAAGGTTAGAGTTTAATATCTTTGGCGTGAAATGTTCCTATTAACTTGCCATCCATGTCCGTCAATTTATAATAATTGCTTCCTAACTTTTCCAACACTTTGGCTTTAAGAAACATGGGAGCAAATTTAGCATTAAATCGTTTTTCAAAATTGCTCTGTGCAAAATTCCTTCTCCACACTTGCTGTCCTACTAGGTATGACTGTGGTCTAGTTCTTAAATTATAATAATGTCTATTGTGTTCATATGCGTTTTTTATGTGTTTTTGCAAATCACGTCGTATAATTTGCAGACTATCATCACTAGAAAGCTTACACGAAGGCTCGTCTAAAATTTGGAGTTTTCTTAATAAAGTGTACATTGAACCATGGAGTATCATATTGAACCCAAAAAGAGCGTGGTATGGTGAAACTTTTAAAGCACTATGAATTGAGTTTCGTAATGCACAACTAATTGCTGTTAGATTTTCATCCCATTTGGTGTGATCGTTTTTAAGATAAGCTCGTATACCTGCTATCAAAGAGCGGTTTACACGCTCCGAAGCGTTAGCTTGTGGCGAATACAATGCTGTATATATGTGAGTTATTCCCAGTGACGTGAAAAAAGCATTTAAGTCATTAGCCTTAAATTGAGAGCCATTATCACTCACAATTACCTCAGGTACACCATACGTGTTAAATATGTGTTTTTCCAAATAATCTTTTATTGCAGTAGATGTAAATTTACGCAGAGGGTGCAACCAGTGAAATTTAGTAAGATGGTCTAACACTATTAACAAGCCAATATTTCCTGATTTACTTCTGGGATATGGGCCTAATAAATCTACATACAGCCTCTGAAATGGTCGCTCTGTCACAATATGTTTACCCATTTCTGGCTTCATTACAAAATTTGGGGCTTTTGTAGCCTTACAAGTTTCACATTCTCTTACAAAGTCACGAACATCTTTTGCCATTCCAGGCCAAAAGAAAAATCTTCTTAACAAATCTAAGGTTTTATCCATTCCTCCGTGAGATGCAGTTACCGAGCTGTGATGGCTTGCAATTAAATCCTTTCGAAGTTTTATCGGTATCCAAAGCTTCCAACATTTATCCTCATTATCCTCGGCGCCGTCGTAGTGCTGAGTTCTAATGTATACGAAATTATCTACTATTTTTATATCTGGGTATTTTGATTGATCCGCACCTATTTTATGACGCAAACTAACATAATCACTATCCATAAAACAAGGAGATGATAAATCGATTTTAGGAAAGTCAATATCAAGAGATTCAATCCCTTCGCTAGGAATTCGAGACAATGCATCAGGAACAATATTTTCCCGCCCTTTACGGTGACTAACTGTGAACTTGAATGCTTGCAACTTTAGAGCCCATCTTGCCAGTCTACCACTTAAGTTCGGTTGGCGCATCAACCAAACCAAGCTGGCGTGATCTGTAATCACTTCAAATTCTTGCAACTCAAGGTAGCATCTAAAACGTTGTATGGCCTCTAACGCTGCAAGACATTCGCGCTCAGTAACACTGTAGTTACGTTGTGCAGAATTTAGTTTCTTGCTCATGTATGCTATTGGCTTCTCTAGTCCCTCATCATCTAATTGGATTAAAACAGCCCCTATCCCAAAATCGCTTGCGTCGCAATGGACAAAGAATTTTTTTTCAAAGTCTGGATTAACGAGTACTGGTGCAGAAGTCAAAAGAGATTTTATTTTGTCAAAGGAGCTTTGTGCCTCCGATGTCCAAATAAATTTTCTTTTTGTAGAAAGAGTTTCGGTGATGGGAAATACTATTGCTGAGAAGTTTTCTATAAACCTTCTGTACCATCCAGCGATGCCTAGGAATCCTCTAACTTGTCTCAGATTCGAGGGTACTGGCCATTTCACAATAGCGCTTACTTTGTCAGGGTCGGTTGTAATTCCACCCTCCCCAATAACGTATCCTAGATATTTTACCTGAGTTACACAAAAGCGACTTTTTGAAATGTTTAACGTAAGGTTTGCTTTTCTAAATTGTCCAGCCATGCGTAAAAGTATTTCTAAATGTTCTTCAAAACTTTCTGATACTATAATGAGATCATCCAAATATCCGAAAACACAATTTTTAAGGTCCGGTGGTATTATCTGGTCCACTAGGCGACACATAGTTTGTGGGGCGTTGCATAGCCCGAAAGGCATCACAACAAACTGGTATAATGGCCTTCCCGGTACGGTAAATGCTGTTATAGCTTTGGACTCTTTTGTTAAACCGATTTGCCAGTAGGCGTCTTTAAGGTCGAGTTTGGATATGATGTTTGCTTTTGGAAGGCGAGAGAAAATCCCTTCAATTGAAGGTAAAGGATATGCGTCCTTTTTTGTAACAAAATTAACTTTTCTTGCATCTAGGCACAAACGAACTTTGTTCGGTTTTATAACGAGCCTCATCGGAGAGCTCCATGCCGACGTAGATGTTTCAATGACTCCTAATGCTAACATGCGGTCTATTTCGGTATACATTAACTTTTCCACTGCGGGGGAAACGGGGTAAAATCTTTGTTTAATTGGCTTGGCTTCACCAACGTCTATTTCATGTTCTATTAAAGAAGTTTTGCCTAGTCCCTTTTGTTCAAAATTGGGAAGGATTGTAATGGCGGCCTCTAATTGCTCCTTTTGCCTTTCTGACAAAGTGTAAAAATTCATTTGAACTAGATTCATCTTCTACCACACTATCAGAAACCTTAGAAAAATCGCTACTGTTTTGAGATAGCTCAAAGGCTTGTTTACCATGAATTATTTTGTCTACAAGATCTACCGAATCTGTTATATTTGGTAATAGTTTAAACATTTTACAAAAATCTATACCTAGCAAAAGTCTCTGAGAAATGGTTGGTATAATAAAAAGATTAAGAGGATGGGTTATATTCTTAAACGTAACATCAACTTGGATCCAACCAATTACTTTTTGTGCTTTGCCATCGGCTGTTTTCACTGTAGTATTGCATTTAAAAAAGTTTGGACATTTCGAAAAATTTTCACCTCCTAAATCGGCTCCAATGCAACTAATGCTGGCACCAGTATCAATAAGACCATATTCTCTATATGTCAAGAAAGATACTTTGGCGTAATACCGGCCATCAACTGAGTTGTTTACGATCGCAGAAACTAAAATTTTTGAACTCCATTTTTTATATCTATAGTAATTTCGTAATCTAACTGTGGAACGCCTAGGAGTTTGTTTATAGTGCATTTCAGTTATAAAAAAATCGTTAAATATTTCGTTTCTTTTGGAATTATATATTTGCTGTCTTTTATGCAATGGTAATTTCGGATAAATTAACTTAGAATTATCCTGCTGTGAGCAAATGCTTGAACAAGGATCACGTTTCAAAATTTTAAAAGTCTGAAAATTATTTTGAGTAGGTATATTGGAACTTGTAGGTTTTTGAGTTTTATTGTCTAACAGGTTATTTATTTTCTCAAATTCCGTGAACGAAGCAACATCTTCACCAATGGCTGCAGATGTTTCCGATGTGGTTAATTTGAGAAAGGGTCTTTGCAGTTTTTTGGCGACTTCTTGGCAAGACACTTAGGACATTGTGGTCGATACATATTCTTTTCACCACAGCCAAAACAAAAAACAGTTCTGGCTTCGAGGCAATCCTGATAAAAATGGCCTCGCTTATCACAATTCCAGCAACTAGGTGTTGTTCGATCCTTTTGGAGAGAATTTACTGATAGTTCATCTCCATCCTCGAATGTCTGCTGATCAAAGTCAATTTCCGCAATATGACGTCTTGGTTGAAATTGGGTAGTAGGTCTTACAGAAAAATTCGTTCGTACATACTCATCATTAAGGAGGTTTTCTCGCATTTGCACGAGTTTTCTGAGGTGAGAAATGGAATTTATTTGAATGTATAACAACTCATGTCTTATTTCTGGTCTCAGGTTACGAGTAAGTATCTCTATTAATTCTATTTCGCTAAGAGGGGTAGGTAATCTATCCATTATGGACGAGACAGCTTCGTAAAAGACATCAAAAGTCTCTCCCACTTTTTGTTTACGATTTCTGACCTCTTCTCGAATGTCAAAGGACGATTTAAAGTCTTTATATTGCCATCGAATGGCTTCAGTAAAATTATTCCAATTAATACCATTTACTTGTTTATGGTAACGCCAGAACCATTCTCTAGCCTTATCTGTAAGCAAAATATGAAGGTTTTTGCAGATAACTGTAAAGTCACCTTGAAAATTATCCCGGGTTAATGACGTTAATCGATACAAGAATTCTTCAACTGTCAAACCAGTTGATGTTCCATCAAACTTTAAACCCCAATTTTGAATGATTGAAAGTATTTTGTCATTATGGTAACTAGTACTATTTGCAGAAAATGAAGAATTTTGTGACTCATTGTTATTAATTGGACGTAACTGGGAAGTATTCATTCTTGGCCAATTATTGCCAAAAAATTGTCTATTTTGATTAGGATTCCCCATAGCAATGTTTTGATTTAAATTCAGATTTTGTAAAGTTTGGGTAATGCTATTGTGGATCATTCTATTTATTTCTCCATAATCTATAGAAACTGGTCGAGAAACAATTGGTACATTGTTTGGTTCGAAATTTGAAACATTTTGCAAATTTTGGGTTGGCGGTTCATTAATTGTAACTGGGTTTGTTACTTCATCATTTAAACCTGTTGAATCACTTCTGTTAGCGGAATTAGACGGTGGTTCAGTAAATAAATTTCTTGGGAAACTACGTGTATGATACCGTTTGGTAGGAGCACCTCGTTGGCGTACTGAAGATTTCAGTGGTTTACTTGGAAACGATATTTGTTTCAAGTCCGATAGTTGACAAGGCATACAGCATACTGGACATTCACTGTCTTTAGAAAGAAAGTTTTCTATACATGGTCGATGAAAAATGTGATTACAACTAACAATTATTAGACACTCTATTTTACCGTCAAGACGTTCATTGCAAATATTACACAGGTCATTAGAAGCTTGGGCCATTATTTGAGCTTGAGCCTGTGTCGACTCCGATGTTAAAGACATAAACTGCTTTTGCGACATGTCTGATGTCTTCGGGGGAGTACGCTCTAACGACATTATATGCTAAATGATATAAGTACAGTAGACTTCTAAATTATGTTGTATTATTAAGCTAATAACCAGAATTTAAAAGAATTGATATTCTCAAATTTTAATTTAAGAGCAATGCAATTTATTAAATTTTCAGAATTAATCAGAATTATTTTATTTTCACTTTTCGGTATGTGTAAAGTTAGGCTGATGAAAAAAAAAATAATTAAGCGAGTAGTAATCAATAAAACAAAACATATATACATATATTCTTTTGTAATATACACTTTATACAATCTGTAAACAAAACTGCGCTTTAATTTTTCCAGTTCATCATAATGCTTATATACAAGAGATGCATAATTGCTGTTTGCAAATAAACATAATCTCATCATATATAAGTCGCAGATACTTCAGGTTACAAACTACACAATTATGTTTATCACAAAGGAATTGCAATAATAGAAAACTAACGCTAAATCTAGTTCCCAATCCTATTGAAAAAATTATTTAGGGGTAAAACGGTTAGATGGCTTAAACCTCAAGCCTCTAAAATCCTGTAATACATAAACCTTTATTCACTAAGGCGATCTCTAAACGTAACACCAGTTTACCGTTAAGGCGTTAGGGAAATTTACGATTTAAAATTCAAAAAGAAAAAGATGGGCCGAAAATGAACAAAATGATATGCACACCTTCGGGCCCCACGTTGGGCGCCATTTTATGTAACATGCGATTTTCCTTACAACGAAATGAAGTAAGTTTGTTTGCAGAAATCTACCCAAAAGTTAAAGTATAGAAATCCATTAGACCTAAATACTAGAAAGGCGGCGGGAGCCATTGTTGACTAGCTTCAATCGGGTTTGGGGGGGTTCGTGCCTTTACTATTTTTAGTCCAGTTTTACATAAAAATTTTTATTATAGACTCCCTATTTAAAAAACATTAATAAAACCAAATGAAATCTTAGTAGTTGACCATAGTATAACAAAAATAAATACCCGATACCATGGCTATAATTGAAATTACGTTAAAACAAAAAAAAATGTATATAGGTACGCGTATATATTGATTAAATCGCCTTTAAGATTCCGGGTGATGTCTGGAATCTGTGCCTCTGTACCCACCCTTTCCATGATCTTGCTGGCACCAATAAACATCTTTACAAGATCCCAAAATTGTTATCAACCTAACTTCTCACACCATAAAGGAAAATATCGACAAAATCAGGAATTCATTATTATTTATTCATTTAATAGCTGAGATTTAATTTTAATTGAATTAGTTAGGCCATTATAACTACAAAATTTAATGATAACAATACATCTTTGCCGATAGTAAATATATAAATAAATTCAAATTCTTTATGAAGGTTTAAAATATTTTAACCTAAATATATAAAATACACAAAAGTATTAAATTTAAAATTTAATTCTACTCAAAGTTAAAGGTGTGTAAAATATCCACATCATACAATAAGTAAGAGGAACAATAATAAATTAATGAGCAACGCTAAATATATTTTGTTTTTTCATACTAAGCATTATCAATAAAAACATGTATCCAGAGATATATGTTATAGATGTTTATATACATTCACTTCTTTTGTTCCTTTTTCTGTTGTATCGTTTTATAAATATTTTGTAATAATTTGGAAATATTTATACATACATATATGCAAGAAAAAAATTAAAAGAGAACTAATATTATTATGTTTCACTCACCATTTGTATCATGTTGTCGCAGAGGCCTCTGGATCGATTGATGAATGATGTTTGACTTAATGATAGAGTTTATGAATTAAAATAAATTCTTGCATATACAAACTATGTATGTAATAAGCTCTGTTATGTCTATACTATTTTTTCTTTCTTTTTTTTTTCTTAAGGATTTAAGGGTTTCCCATTTTGAAAAAACTTATGTAGATTAGTTATTAATGGGAATTTCTGATAAAGTGTACATTCTTTAATTTTTATTTAAAACTAAATTTTATCTAAGGCCAAAGAACAAAATGGGAGATTATGATACGCATAATCAAAATTTATTTTTTTTTTAGAAAATGTTATGATAATATTTAAAGCTTAAAATTATGCAGCTTAAAATATGTTTTAATTTTTGAAGCGTAGAGATTCTTAGTGGATTTTTTAGGTTAACAAAATATGTGCTTGTTAGGTTATGTTAACGTGACATGGGACAACATTAGGACTTCGTTTCGCCCATGTGGTTGATTAGCAGACACGGGGAGTCACTCGATAATTAATATTTAAATTTAAGAACTAATGGCTGGCTATCATATAGTCAAATTTCGTTGATAGTCCTAATAAAAGGAAATAATATATGTAAGAAAGTTAGAAGCACAACCGGTTATTAAATTCTTACCAGCCATTAAATCCCAAATTTCTTGAAAAACTTTGAATCCTTGCGAAATGAGTTTTTGTTTTTCTTCAGTTTTTTCAGCGATTTTGCTTTAATAAATTTTAATTGAAAGAACCTTTTAAAATTTTTAGATATTTATTTCACTTCCTCAAGCTACTTTTCTCAATTTTTTAACTTTTAATTATTTAAAATATTAGACTTCCAGTCGATACCACAATCCAAAATGAAATGGCCGATTGTATGAATTTTTCGCTAGAGGAAATATATTCGGAAATAGTGATGCGAAAATTTTACCGCTTGAAATTTTTATTACCGATTATTCTAAGAAAGATCGTAGTACTCGGTAAATTTAAGAGACAGCTAAACACGTCTTTTATTATTGATTATGCGAAATCTTTCTTATATAAATGCGTGTAATATTTAAATATTTAATATGAACATTTATATATTTATATTTATTGGTTTAACTGCGTAAAGTTTCATTGATAACTAAAACTAAATTCATTCATGTTTCAAGAATACTATGTGTTTCATGTTAGGTAATTCCAGCAACTTTTCAAAGATGTTGTAGACATGTATCTAGGCAAATGTTTACAAACTCTCAAAGTATGAACGTAATTGTATTTAAATACACTCGAGAAAAAATGTATGACTATTATAAAAAAATTAGTTAGAATGTTAATAATTAAAATGTTCAAAAAAATATTAAGACAAAGACAGGTATTAAGATTGGTCTTAAAAACAACAAAAAAATAATAACAATAATCTTTAAACGATAAACGCTATTACAATATATCCCGGCCTAATTTTGCATTATCTTCTGCAATGGAATGCTTTTAAGGAGGTGTCAATCAAAACAAAAATTTTGTGCCTTTAACAGAACAGCGAATATTTCTACATTCTTCTTAAACGCAACCAATACTTTTGTAAAATGTGACAACTTTTGTTTTTAAAAATCCCAAAACAAAAGAAAATTAAAACAAATTATAACTGCATGAAATCAGTTAGATGTCTACTAGACATATCGATATTTAAAACAAATGAAATCCTTCCCTATGTGAAAGCGATCAGATACATCGTTAATCAAATTACCCAGAGTATGTGGACATTATGTTCTTTTCGATAATCAGCAAATTTAAAAACAAAAAGGTTAAAAAGAATATATTTTCAATTCTATTTATTAGTTGAAGAGAATTAACGAATTAAAAATGGTTTTACACAGCGTTTGTATGTCATATGACTTGTCAGTTTGATAACCCATATGTAATTTCATGTGTTTGTCAAAATAGACATTTTACATACGGTTTATAATTTTTGCTTTTAAACGTACATGTGTAATTACATCTGACATAACCTATAATATATAATTTTTCCGCCACACAGTTTTGTATTGCCAACCACAGCTGATACAAATGTGCCAACGTGGTGCTTTTGCCACGCTTTTAGTGCTTTTGGTACCACATAAAACCTAAAACAGCAAAATATCAAGTTGGCATTACAGGATGTCAGACGCTTTATCACATCAAAATAGAACACGTTCTAAATGAAAAATGTCATATGTATTCTACACATGGCAAATACACATGTTATGTTTGAAAGGGTTTACACGAGGTTTATGGAATTTACACATGGAAAAGTGACAAGTCATATGACAAATACACGCCGTGTAAAACCACTTTAAGGCCTGAATACAATTCACTTATTTATAAACAGTTCGACTGATAAATTTATTTATTCAAAAATTTTGTATAAGTATTTCACCAGCAATGAAACAGCCGTGGACTTAATGCGAAAAGATTTTAATTTTGCTTTTTTTCCTGTTTTGAAAGCAACCTAATTTTTTAGTGCGTATAACCAATTTAACCTTTTTATTTTTAATGACCTCTTGTATATACACAAAAGATTTCTTGGAACATTTTCGTCTATCAAATAAAGCTTTTAAAACCAAAAAAAAAAACTAATGGTTGTTAATTTTAAGCCTTTCTTTGAAGGCCTACATTACTTATTTTGTGCATGTGGTACATACTTCCCTTTTCGGAGATAATACACTGGTGAGCTTCGCTAAACCATTTACGAAAATTTGTATGTGTATAAACACGATAAGAATTTGTTACTTTTAATGCAAGGTGCAATACAAGAAAAACCTGAAATCTGAGAATACAATGCAGTTTGTATTTTGCTAGACTACGAACAATAGTATAAGGGTTACTCGTGCAACGTTTCAAGGCTCTATTTATTGCAGTTTTCTAGGTACACGATAATAATTTTAAACTTTGTATAGGACGTACCACGCCCAATCCAATTTGTGTTTCTCTACATAGTGTACTATAATATGGGGGTTGCTGATGTAAAATTCAAAGGCGCTACCTACTGCAGTTCCCTAGATACAGGATAATTTTTTACTCTGTATAGGGAGTACCACGCTCACTGTCCCAATTCAGCCTGTGTTTTTCTAGAGAATACGAATGGAGCGCTACCTACTGCAGTTCTCTAGATACAGGATAATTTTTTACTTTCTATAGGGAGTACCACGCTCACTGTCCCAATTCAGCCTATGTTTTTCTAGAGAATACACATGGAGTTACTTGCACCCACTTTCAAGTCCATACCTATTATAATTCTCGATTTACACGATAATTTTTTTTCACTTTACGATAATTATTTTTCACTTAACGATAATAATTTTCACTTTTTATGGGAGGTACCACGCTCACTATTGCAATTCAGTCTGTGTTTAGCTAAACTATTAACTTTAATATGAGGGTTACTGGTGCGAAATTCCAAGGCGCTACCCACTACAATTCCCTAAATACAGGATAGGGTATACGTACTGATATGGGTGTTACTTGCACCCACTTTCAAGTCCATACCTATTGCAGTTCTTTAGATACAGGATAATAATTGTTCACTTTATATGAGAGGTATCACGCCCACAATTCCAAGCCAGTCTGTGTTTCTTTAAACTATGTATACTAATATAGAGATTACTGGTTCAAATTTTAAGGCGCTACCTATTACTGCTATCCAGCAACACGATGATATATATTTACTTTGTATGGCAGGTGACACGCCCACGTCGAATATCAAAATATTTTACCAACCGTATATCTCATAAGAAACTGTGAATATTTCAGAAATATCGGATCACTGCCGTAGGCAGATATAGCTTTCCGACAAATAAACATACAAACAAACAAATTTTATGCTTTATATAGATATAGATTGCTTTGAAGACATTAAAGAAACAAAAAAAGAGTAGAGTACATCTATCAAAAACATTTATTTTTTGACACTTTTACTTATCACTGGAGGTATCTGTCTTGTCATTTGCTAACCATATTTCAAATGTTGAGTAAATAGTTCCGAATAGCTGTATATGTATTTAAAATGTGTCTTTGAAAAAATATTATGTTTAAAAAATTTAGTAATAATAATTTTTCATATTCTGTTCCCCACAAACGTTTATTGAAATAGAAAATGTTTACAATTAAAGCTACTTGGTAGGTAGACACGCCGGAGTAAGCTGAGTAAGGATGTAGCGATAAAGAAAATGCACTGCTAGTATCTATCTCTCTTTATCCTTTTACAATTAATCACTTAAAACAACGAACTTAAGCCTAACGGGAAAATGAATAATCATTAGCTTAAGTAAAATAAAAAATCAGGTAAAGTTTTTAACATTACCCATCATTATATTTTTATATAATTTTATTATTATTTGAACTACCACTTCCGACACTTATTTTCCCTCAGTTGCTACTTGACTTCACAGCTGATACTCAAAGATTCTAACTGTTATGGCTTTCAAGATAATACTTTTCTCCTCAAAAATATATAAAATATATATAATGATAAATTTAAAAAAGGAATTATTCGTTATAAGAAATAAATAATATTATAAAATATTAAATTATATACATATTTACTAAACTGTGTTATAAAACATAACGTTATCAATAAGGTATTTTGCTATATTTAAAAAAAGCAAGTAATCAAGAATGTTTTCTCCTTGCTTTATTCACAACAATTTTATTTTTGGCCAAATGGCCAACCTGTAAACAAAGATTTAATCTTGCATTATTAGAAAAAAGTATTAATAAATTAAACAAAACAGGTACTCGGAATAATTTTCCCTCTTCATTTTGACCAGCCGTATTGTACGGAAACAGCAAAAAAGTTTTCCGATATGAGCATGCAGTGAAATCGAAAAAGGGCCACTATTTCTGACGTGAACATTTTTTTGTTAGTTCTTGCTTTTTGAATAACCTTTTCTTAAACAGAAGAAAATATGCTGTGTATATGAGGGTGTGTGCTTGTAATAAAAAATAAGACAAACAAATGATTTTATTCACTATAATAGGGTTAAAGGGTTAATTTAAAAAAGTTTAATAAAAATCTTCAATGTATTGATGTGGCCTGAATTTTTTTTTGTAACTAAAAAAAAGTGATTAAGAAGTAACTAGAAATTTCTTTGCGTATCCCACATACTGTTGTACGTGTTTTTATGCTTCTCTGATTCTGTGCAACATTATTAAAAATAAGCAGATAACCTTTTTTTGCTGCTGTCGTTCTGGTATTCTTTGAAGATTTTTTTTATGGTAGAGAATAAAAATTAGTTTCCTTAATATTTAATTTAAGCCTGAATAATTTATTTTGGTTTTATAGACAAAAACATGACTTTCTTTTAATATTTTTCTTAAATAATGCCCATTCAAATAGAAAATAATTTCTTCTTGTAATCTGAGAACAAGGGAGTATTTACCGCAAAAATTTATACACTATCAGGTTTATTAATACTTAAACCAACAACCCTTTTATTAAATTAAATTAAATAGTCCTGGTAGTCTAGCCTGTAATGTAATAGTAATCTGAGTATTGCGGATTCGAATACTGTCAAATAATAAGTGCCTTTCTCAGTGCATTTCCAGAAGGTCTTCCGAAAATTGTCTCCTAGAAGGCCTTCAAATGTATTAAATTCTCTTAGAAAAATCTAAGAAAAAATGTTTTGGTACAAAATTTGTATAGTTGTTCTAGTTTAAACATTTTCAATTTATTTTAATTTTTAATTGAAATAATAAATTTTTTTCTTCATTTATTAATAGTTTTTTAATAAAATCAGTGTATCAAAGCATCGAAATTGTAAGCAGCACTGGATTCGATAAAGGGCAATTAATTGTACTCTTGTGTTTTATAAATGAGAAATTTAAAAATAGAAAATTATGTATTTGCCATGCAAAATGAGTACACATTCCTACTTCGCCTCTCCTAAAAGGAAAGTAGCAATATGTAAGGCCTACTTTGGAAGGTACAGAAATTAGGCTTGCAACGAGAGAAGGTCTAAGTGTGCCTTATATACGGTCTGAAGTGAGAAGTCCTGTTTAGTTTTGGCCTACAATTTTAGATTAAAAAAAAGGAAATTCCTATTTTTTAAGTGTAAGTGATTACAACAAAGATAAAAGTCCACAATGTATGGAAATTTCATCCTTCACAAAAAATTTTGCAGTCACAGAAATTCGGAAACGTGCCTTAATTAAACTCATAGCAGATTTTTAATAGATGTATATCTGCTATTTAAAATGGATTTGCATATTTAAATCTTAAATTAAAGTTAAATGTTCTAACATTTTATAAAGGTTTACATTTGACATTTATTACATTACAAATGTTATTTGTAATTTTGCATTCTTGTTCAAATTGAATGAATTATTTTTTTTTTTAATTAATTCTAACAGAAATAATTGTTGCAAAATGTCTTTCTGTTTTTTTCTAATTCTCAGATTTCCGATTTTTGTTAGACCACAACAACTCAATAACAAAAAAAAAAGCTGTAATAGGAAAAATGTGTATGTGCAGGAGTCTATGACTAATATACATTTGTCCGACAAAATTACCTAAGTCAAGGGAAAATACAAACAAAAAAAAATTAAACGGAAACTTTGTAAAAGAAGCTGAAAATATAAGGGGATATACTTGTCAAACCAAACGTAAATTTCCACTTACAAATTAGAGTGCACTGAGAGAAATGAGATCAAAGGAATAAACAAAATTAAGAGGATAAGAATTTCTACTTTTAAAAATGTTTCAAAATGAATACATGCAATTAATAATGATGCTAAATACACTACACTTGTTGCTCAATCAACCGTATATATATATGTATTGCGGTGTATTCTGATTTGTACATGTTTACATACCATTATGTTACGGCATATGATAAAAATAACATTCATTGATCATAAAATCTGACAAAAAATTATGCTCAGATGGAAGAAAATTCTTTAAATGTCTCCAGAAACATTACACACAATTCTGCAAATAAAATTTATTTTTTGTTAAAATTTTACCCAATAAACACATGGAAATAAAAGCAAAATTAAAATAATTAAACTTTTAAAAAAGCCAGTAGAATTTGTTCAGGTACACAGCACCAAAGCAGAAGGCCTAAATCTTAAATTAATTTAATGAGAAAACAATCATTTTATAAATACATTTATGAGTAAATAAAAACAAGGACTTTGAAATACAGAAGTAAAAAAGTTTAAAAGCAATTTAGGCCTATGATTATAACTTGCCAATAGCAAAAGTTCAGGTACTTTAGAGGCAATTTATAGAATCTACTTATCTTTCCGATAAAATCCTAACTTTAGCTCTTGAAAAGTTATAATAATGGGCCTAAATCTACCCTTTGCAGTAGACACAAAATGTATGTATGTGTCATAAAAGTTCACTGTAGTGATGTTCTTGATGTACTTTCTTTGAAGTTTCGAATTCCTTCTAGTTAACCTTTAAGAGTGTTTCTATTGGTGTTTTTTTTTTTTTAAATTAATTAATTTATAATAGGCGTAAGTAAATTGTTATTCGTTTTTGCGTCAATTTTTAGCAACTCTGGGGAGATATTGTCTATATGCCAGGTAACTTGATGTTTTTTTATGATTTTATTGCTGCGCTAATTTAAGTAATATTGGGACAGTCGATATAGGTGGATGCGTTTGGCGTGTGAGATTCCCAACTGAATATTGTCCACTGCTTTGCTAAAGACGGCGATAGTATAGTCGCATAGACCTCTTCCCAAAGTTTCAATTATTGTTATTTAGATGTTGTTAATTGCAGCTTTAGCGTCCTTTCTCTCCAACACTATCTCCAGGTTTCATCGCTAATCCACTCTTTGAAACGCTCAATTTTTTTTATGTTATACAGTGTCTTGATTGGAACAGATTATTTTGGACATCTTAATTTTGTTAGAGCTTAGATTGTTGAAATTACTTGCAAAAAAAAATTAAATTCAAATTGCAGCTATTGCTGCAATAATTAAGCCACAACCTTTTAAATTAAAAAAAGTATATATAAATATATTATATATTAAAAATTATATTATATATTAATTATTATTATATATCGGGTGGTTAAATTTTAAGGGCTGATGTTGAATGTGAACCACACCTAAACGCAATTTTTTTCTGCCTTTAATGTGACATTTCTCAATTACAGACTAACTCAAATTGAACCTTGGAAAGATACACAATCGAAGGTCAAAAATGGCAACGTTGGATGATCAATTTTCGTAGAAAATCATCTTCAGTGATGAGGCACATTTTCACCTTAGTAGATTCGTCAATAACCAGAATTGCCGCATTTGGGTGAATGATAATCCAAGAGTGATTGTTGAGAAACTAATGCACCCACAAAGAGTGACTGTTTGGTGCGGGCTGTATTTTTTCCAAAATGAGGCCGGTCAGGCTGTTATTTTGAATGGTGTTTGCTATCGTGAGATGATAACGAACTTTTTATGGCCCGAATTTGAAGATATGGATGTGGACAGGACGATACCACTTGCCACATAGCTAACGAAACAATGGCTCTTTTGCGCGACAAATTCTATGGCCGTGTTAGCTCACGTGGTGGCGATGTCAAATGGCCGCCAAGATAATGTGATTTGACAACGTTGGACTTCTTTCTTTGGGGCTATTTGAAAGAAAACGTGTACGTCGATAAGCCAGCAACAATTCAAGAGCTAAAGGATTAGATAATTCGGCACATTAACGGCACAGAACCTCAATTATGCCTCAGCGTCATCGAAAATTTGGATAATTGGATGGAGGTGTGTCGCTAAGGTCGCGGGGGCCATTTCACCTATATTTTGTTTCATACATAATTGAACCATACCAATATTATTAAAATAAAGAGAAATGACAATAATTTCCTAAATAATTTGTGTTTTATTTAAAATCAACATCGGCCATTACAAATTTATTTATATATATATAAACGTCTTATGGGATACCCTTTAATTCTTAATTATTTTTTATACTAGAGGAACGTAAGAAAACCCTGTATAAATATTAAGTATCTTTTATTACGTTTGCAAGAGAACTCCAAGTTTCTTAAATTCGGAACATCTAGGGCACACCCTTTAATTTTATTTATTTTCCTTACATGTTATTGCAGTAGATGTTGTAAAATGTAGTATGCGTAAATAAATGCATACTATATTTTTGGTTTTATTGTACTTGTTATAGGGGACAAATTTATACATACTCTGTTTAGGTTTAGAGTGTCCGTCACCCATTGTTATCACTTTCGCAACACTTTTTAATTTTTTTGTTTGTTTTTCAGTATAGCGGACATAATTTTACATAATCTGTATAAATTTACGATTAAAAACCTAGCATATTCAGAAATATCTGTCTCAGCATATCTTTGTAACCTATCCACCCATTGTAAATATATTAAGCCATCTAAGTTACCAGAGAATTGTTCTACTTCAAAAGTATTTTATAATTTTTATCAACTGCATCGGACTACATTTCTTTTCAACAACAATTCGTGTAAATGAATAAATTATAGTTAATTAGAAAATACAATTTTGTTTTATTATATATAAACAAGGTTATTTCGTTCAAAATATCAAAAATACACCACAGACGTAAATTATCTTTGAATTTCTTATTAAGTTTAAATTAAAATTAAATCTGTGAATACAATTAATCATAAAAAAAATCATGCTCCTAACCAAAAATACTAACTATAGTCCCTTAATGTGGTTAGCAATATATACTCGGTGTACAACCAACCCCAAGCGGATCATCACAATAGAAAGTATAACTGAAATACAAAAGTCACATTTTACGTGTATGAAGGTTTACGCCTTTAGTTTGCAATGGGTGTGTGTGTGTGTGATTTTTTGATTGTACTCATATGAATGGACAAGGATTTCCTGGCATGTATGTATGTTTTATGTGAGAAACCATTCATTAACATGTCACGTCAATAGAACAGAAAACAATCTAATGGTTTGCTTATGATTTTTATCTGGGCTTCAAACGAACACAAAACACATAAACTATCACGAAAGTAAATAAATATGTCAAGATCTAAATAGGAACAAGAAAACATTACTAGAGGACAATACACATTAACAAAAATTACAGAAATTACTTTTGTGGGTTGTGTACGTTTATGTGTACATAAATACCCATAGCAATGTGGATGAAAAATATCCAAAAACATATATTCAACACATTCACGTAAAATATTTATAAGAAAATGACCACAAAATAATGGTAGTGATTGGTAAGTCAACCAGTTTGCTAAACGAAATTTGGCTAAACACCTACTTTTTCATATAAATAATCGTTTTTATTTATTATTTATAAATACACTCTGTCAAATAATTATAGCACTTTTGCTTGTGTAATTTAACCCCTAATGTTTCATCATTTCCTCTCCTAAGAAGCGGTATAAAAAAGGTTTTTACAATTTCTTTACAAACTTACTTATGGGAAAATTAGAACTGGTGAAAAAGAAAAAAGTTAACGGAAAGGGAGGTGTGTGTAACTACCCTGACAGAAGTTGATAATTTGGAGATAAAAGTGCAATACCACTTATTTTAATTCTTTTATATAAAAAACTTTTTTATTATTTAAACGTCACAAAAAGGATGATAAAACTTATAAAATATTTGACATAAAAAGAAAAGTTCAAATGTTCAAAAAAAATATTTTAACAAGTAAAAATAAGTGTTTAAAAGTAATTAATTTAATGGCGTTTTTTTCTGACAAAAATGTTGCATATACTTTACACTTATAAAATTTTTGTGTTTTTTTTACAAAAAATATCAGAGTGTGAATAAACATCATGTTCTTTTCTAAATATGTCGCACCAAAACCAGGTAAATATGCTATATTTTTTACACTCAACTTTTATTCAGGGTGAAATATTGCCCTTTTTTAACCGACTTCAAAAAGAGAAGGAGGAGGAAGGTCTGAATGTTGCTTTTTTATGTTTGTGCCCGCAGAACTCAGGCACTTCTGAACCGATTTTAAAAATTTTTTCTTTATTAGAAAGGAAATGCTTACAGATTGGTCCCATTTTAAAGAAAATCAGAATTTTGAAAATTAAAGGGTGTCCCCATACTTTTTTTACTTGTATTATGAACCGTAAAGGGCACCCTTTTAAAATTTTAAAAAACTGCATATCACTATAGCTGCCAATAACAGAAATTAGTAAAAAAATAAACTTAAAAATTAAAGGGTATCCCCATATATGACGTCAATTTAAATATTTGAACCATTGTAGACAATCACTTGAAAATTGGACAGAATGTCCAATATTTATAATCAGAAATTAAATATTTATAATTAGAAGTTAAAGGGTGTCCCAATAGTTGATGTAATTTGATGTATATTACAAAACTTTTGAACTGTAACAGAGAGACGGTTGACATTTACAAAGAACCTATATACCTAAGTTCTTTATAACATCAATTATATATTTAAATTTGGAAACTAAAGGGTGTCCCCATAATTGATATAATTGTACCTATCTAGCCCTATCTTGTGAACCGTTGTAGACAAACACTTGAAAATTAGACAGAATCTTCACTACTATGTCCCGTATAATATAAATATTTAAAGTTATAAAGGGTGTCTCAATAGTTGATGTAATTGATGCATATAAATATAATTAAAATAATTGTTTAATTTAAAATTTTACATTAAAGGGTGTCCCCTAGGTAATATTGTTTAACTTATATGGCCATATCTTTGGAACCGTTACTTTTTATTGCTGTGTCAGAAATAATAAGTGTAAAAAAATAAAGGGTGTCCTCATATCTGAGGTAATTTGTCGTATATGGCTTTATCTGCTGAACCGTTATGGATAGACATTTGAATGTACAGAACGTATACATATTACTATGTCCGTTAGAACAACAAGTATAAAAGAATTTGATTTGAGTACTATTTCTTACAGATTACTTCCTTTTAAATTTTTAGTTAAGAATTGATGCACATATATGTATTTGTTTTGAAGTAGGTTTTTTTTGCAAGAATTATTGTAAATATTTTTTTTTATTGAAAGCAAGAATTTTATTTTAAATTAAAATTTTTATGTGAATAAATATTTTATTTTATACGTCACATAGGCATAAATGTTAAATGTAAAATCACTTTGCTTTTGTGTTCTTTTGAAATCATAAAAAAGGTCACATTTTTCAAGGGCTGGGTGATCCATAAAAAGTATTACCTATTAATAAGGCAAAATATTTTTTTAGAAAAGAAAATACCATAAGTTTTACTTATCAAAAAGGGTACTACGTAGCTTCCCTTCTCAAAAAAATCTATATAATTTTGTGGTTTATTTTTTGTTTTATTATTATAAATAGTGAAGGTTTCTTACCAATAAATGGTGATTTAATCAAGCCAATTGAAACCGATCGAGTCGGTTTTCCATATTGAATTTTAAATGTCTTATCGTTCCTTTCTATTACTTTAAAAGGACCTTCAAATGGATCAGATAGTTTCGATAACTTTAACAAATACATATTAACAACCATTTAAAGATTTAGGTACATAAGGTTTTTTTATTATGGTAAATTACATTCTCTAAGTTCGGAAACCATTAAATCAATGGAATCTTTTTCTGTTGACTCTACAACTAATTAAGACATTGGCCATAAACTTACTCGGCTGGTGAACTTTTTAAATCATTTTTAACAAAATTTCGTAAACCTAATACAATTAATGGTAAAACATCTGACCACTTTTCTACATTATTGTTCGTTCGAATTGAAGTTTTAAGTTGGCGGCGAAACCATTCCATTGGCTTGAGGATGATAAGTAGATGTGTGTTTATTTTGTGTGAGTCTACAGTAATGTTTAAAGGTACCCCAAATCTCGAAACATACTCATTGAAAAATGTTTTAGTTAACGTTGAGGTGTTTATATCTTTAAGTGGATAAGCTTCTGGCTATCGATTGTCTAAATATATTTCAAATTGTTTGATACTGGAAAATGACCAACAATATCCATCTATGGGCTTGATAAAATATTTAGTACAAACATTAATTTTATATTTTTGGCATACTAAGCATTCTTTTGCACAGTTGTTAATACCTTTTTTCATGTAAGGCCGAAAGTATTTTGTTACTATTAGTTTTCTAATAGCTCTGATTCCAGGGTGTGATGATGAATGCAGCGTTTGAAAAACATTGTTTCTAACTAAAACTGGAATAAAAGGGCAATATTTACTGTCAGATTTCAATTTGTAATGATTAAATTTATGATTTTGTGTTCTTATCATATTTTTGATAAACTCATCTTTTTGTTGTTCCGTATATAATTTTTCGAGAATTATATTTGGAAAATTGATCGTGCTAACTTGTGGTAAACGTGAAAGTAAATCTGCTACGATATTGTCTTTCCCAGAAAATTGCTAAATTGGGCAATATACTCTAGGGCACTACAATAACTATATTCTGGTGTATAAATAACACAACATGTAACTTATTTAAAAGTAAAAAAAACAAATAGACATTTAAACAAACATAAGCTAACTTGTCTAGTATAGCTACTGGCACGAAAAAAGACAGTAAGGACGGATCTAGGGCCCATCACAGAGCATAGTGACAATACACACTCTCTAAGGCGTTCAGCATTTTAGAGTGGAAAGCTCTTTCTAAGAAATTGTTAGAAATCGAACAGATTCATATCACATGAGAAAAATGTCACATCAAATGCTAGTTCCTTTCCCCTTAAAGCACAAATAAGTTACTCAAATTTAGCTGGAAATATTGACCAAGCAATAAGTTTAGAAACTTTTAGACGACATTGATATTATTTGCCCTTAAACTTCGTCAATGTTATAGTTGTTTGACAAAGTAAATCAGCACAAAAATTGTCAGCAAAATGTTTGAAAATAAAACTAGTACGCCGCGGCGTAACTTCGCATAAATACAAAGCAAACTTTACATTAATCAAATGATCTATATTTATTTGCAAAAGTGTACTTGTTTATAGTAAATATATACATATAGCCACTCTATATTCTATACTACATTCAACGTTTACGCACAAGCACAATTCTATTTGCTAACAAACCCTATTGTCCATACACGTCTTCAATATTTAATTAAAACAATTGATAAAGAAAAGAAAATATATTGTACTAGAGCAGAAAATTAAAAAGTCAAAGACTATGTTGGTCGAGTTGAGAATAAATAAATGCAAAAACAATATGATAATGAATAATTGAAAACAATTTGAAGAATAATAGTCTAAGCTGGTATAAGAAATTTAGCTAATGCAAATATCTCATTATAAATAAAACATTAGTAAAAATCAATTTTAAAACTTCAGTTTTTTTTAATTTAGTTTTTCAATTTTTTTTTGTTTACCATAATATAATCCAAAACATTAATTATCACAAGGCCTCACTATTTGGCACTGCAGTGCCAAATTTAGAACAGGAAGAATTTAACTAAATTAACTTGAGAGAGAGAGAGAGAGAGAAAAAATTTAGATATGAACAAGTTCACAGGTTGCTGAATTCCTAAAAAATTGTACTTAAAAAAAAGATAGATCCAAGGCTATATAACAAGTACCTCGTTTAAAATATCAGAGGGGTGTTTTGCCAATCTAGCCAGACATTAGTCCAAAAATTTAATTCAAGAAATTTAAAATCTACATCGTATAGAGAATTTTTAGGGCTTTTGCTTGAGACTTGTTGGTTTGGGACACTGTTAAAATCAGGATAGTTTATTAAATTGCATACGTTTTTATTGCCTTTTTACGATTTTGAGAGGTATGCAAATATCCAAATGAATTGAAATTTTGTATTGAATTTTTTCTGTGAAAGGCTCTATTAATTTTTCTGCAATTGCGATCCTAAAAATGTTATATATACAAAATTTGAGAACTCTACTTTTAGACAGTAGAAATTGGAAATATTTTGCAAATTTTACCTTTTTTAACCGACTTCAAAAAAAGAAGGAGGTTATCAATTCGTCTGTGTGTTTTTTTTTTTTTTTTTGCATGTTTGCGCCTTCAGAACTCGGTCATTTCTGAACCGATTTTAAATTTTAAATTTTTGCATTTTTAGAAAGGCTATGGCTACAGATTGGTCCCGTTTTAAAAGAAGTTCAAAATATTAAAAATTAAAGGGTGTCCCCATACAACATACATGTTTTTTACGTGTATTTTGAACTTTATAGGCCACCAATATAAAATTAAAAAAAGTGCGTATCACTGTAGCTCCCAATAACAAAAAGTAATTAAAAAATTAAATTAAAAATTAAAGGGTGACGCCATAGGTGACTTAATTTTACCTTTATTCTCCTATCTTTTGAACCGTTATAGGCAAACACTTGAAAGTTGCATAGAATGTTCGTTACTATGTATGTTATAATAAGTATAAATATTTAAAATTAGAAATTAAAGGGTGTCCCATTAGTTGGTTTATTATGATATATATATGACCAACCTTTTGAACCGTTATAGATAGACAGTTGAAATTTACAAAGAACCTATATTGCTTAGTCCGCTGTTACAACAAGTATAAAATTTGGATCTATAAATTAAAGGGTGTCCCCATTATTGATGCAATTTGACCATTATGTCCTAATCTTTGGAAACAAACACTTGAAAAATAGACACAATGTTCACTACTATATTTGGTATAACAACAAGTATAAATATTTAAAATTGGAAATTAAAGGGTGTCCCAATAGTTGATGTAATTTGATATGTATGGACACAAAGTTAAAATTTAAAAAGAATCTATATGACAAAGTCCTCTTTAAAAAGTATTTATATTAAAATTTTAATTTAAAGGGTGTCCCAATAGGTGACGTCATTTGATAGATATGTCCCTATCTTTTAAACAGTTATTGATAAACACTTTTAAACACAATTAAACAGAATGTCCATTACTATATCTGTTATAATAAGTATAAATATTTAAAATTATAAATTACAGGGTGTCGCAAGAGTTTATGTAATTTGATGTATATGATCAAACTTTTAAATCGTTACAGACAGACGGTTGAAATTTACAATGAACCTGTATTGCTACGATTGCTATAACTAGTATAAAATTAGAATTCGGAAATTACAGGGTGCCGCAATAGTTACCGTCTTAAAGAAACATGATTTTAAGTTTGTCTGTTTTGAAGTCGGTTTTTTTGCAAGAATTATTTTGTTTTTGCTACGAGTAAGAAAACTTTTTATCAATCATAAAATGTTTTTGGGTTCTAAGTGGTTTTGAATAAAAAGATTTTATTATTTAAATAAAATGTATTTCTGCTAATATCAATAAGTTATTATCTATATATAACAAAACTGTTTGTGTACGCATCACGTAAAAACTACGGAATGAATTTTAATAAAATTTTATGGAGAGTACCGTGGTATCGTGAATAAAATATAGGATCCTTTTTCGGTAAAAATATCTCATTGCAAACATAGCAGCAACTTTTATTTTTTATCAGCGGCAATAAAATAAAACACTATTACGAAACTATAATAATTTTAGAATTTTTATATAAATTTTAGAATTTTATATTAAGCCTATGTCTATAAGTAGTTATCCAGTGATGGGTATTTTCATATAAAGTAAATATATAAACCATATCTGAAGCACTATAAGGCCCATTATTATAATTTGCCAATAGGTAGTGTTAGAATTTTGTTGGAGCAGGGGTGGTTCTAAGGGATGTGCCACTGGCATGGGTGGGTCGGCCCTCCAAAGTTAGTGGGGGTCGGTAATATATTTGGACTCGATTAGGGCACTCTATATGGGTCAAAGTGGGATTAAAAATTTGGCCGATCGGGTCAAATTCCGGGACATCAAAATTCATTTTGGAGGTATGGTTCCTTGGGCAAAGTTTCTCATTTTGATCCCTAGAATACGATTTTCCTTGTAAGTTGAGCGATTTTTTTGCCTCCATACAAATCGACCCGGAATAATGTATATAAATTATAGATATATTATCCTTAAAATTCCTGTAAGGAACATAGGGCCAGGTAATTTAATATTTTTATATTGTGATAATTATTTCATACTTTTTAATCATACTTTTTAATCATACTTTTTAATAACACTTTACCATTTGTTTAATTTCAGTTCAAAACAAATTTTAAAACTAAAATCACTTCAATGTAATGAAATTAATAAAGAACCATTTATTAAGGTACGTAATAAAATGTAAGAGATAATTGAATTTCGTTGTTGAGCAGTGTAATTATCACTTCGATTAAATAATAACAGTATTGAATAGAACAAAAAGTTCCCTTCGATTGAATTTAGTTGTTCACATGTTGGCGTGTTTTATAGTTGTTCTTTTGGTATTTGTTAAAAGTATAACATCTTACTTAACACTTACATGGTTTCGAAATTGCATGTTAACTTTATTACAAAAGATTAAATTTGATATATGTAGTTATATCTATACGAGGTTAAAATTTTCATTTTGTTTAAGTCAACTGTTATTTCATAAAGTCTGGCTGAAATAATTAGGAGAAGTTTACCGGATAAAACTTGACTATTGATAAATATTCTAAATGATGATTCTGCTGAACCAGTAGATGCAGTAGAAGTCAGTTAAAGTTGTCTTCATCTTCATTAACAAGTACATTGAACAGACATCACTAGAGTAAGATTTAAGACCTTTTTGTAGCTTTGCACGTGGGAATGTTGGCGGGCATATTACATTCACCTACCGCCAGTAATAATGGTGATCCAAAATTGAAGCAAATTCATATAACATTTGTACGCGAGGACCGACGACTTTTATAAAATAAAATCAATTTTGGATTTTATAATGTCTGTTATCTAGAAGCAAAGAATTTTAACCACTACACTATTTTCTGGGACACTTGATTTGACAGCAAGACGAATTGATAAAAAGTGTGAGCAATTGTCTAGTTGATTTTTTTTTTTGCTGTCCTTTTTTTCTAATGTTTTGTCATAGTTTTATATCTGGTAGTAGAATGTCCAAGTTGTTGTTTTGTTGCAGTTCTTGCCGTACTGATCACACCTGATATGAATTCGCCTTATTCTAAAGTTAGTTTGGTTTGGCAATTTATCATGAATAGACTTAGGCCAGAGTAAAATTTTCAAGTTGTTTAAATTTATTAAAAAATCATGATTCAATTCGACAAGCGCAGTGTTGAATTCTGAAGAATTGCGATGTCACTAAACAGAATTGCCACTTTGGGAATGATAACAATTCTCAGTTCATTGTCGAAACATCATTATATCCAGAAAAATTCATTGTGAGGAGCGCTTTATAGACCATTGAAATTATTTGTTCATATACAAATAACCATGGTCAGGTACATAGTTACAGTCAAAGGTAAATGGCATAGAGACAAACTTATTAACCATTTATTGTCTTAATTGGAAGGCATTACAAATGTGGTTTAGGTAGGCTGAGAGAATTATTTGGCGAATAAACAATTTCAAGAAATGGAACTCTTAACTGGCTACTTGTTCTGTTGATTGGCCGCGATTAGATTATTTTTTTTGGCGATATCTATGCAGATAAACCAAAAACGATCGAGCATTTGTTAGTGAATTTTCTACTGGTTATTGACGAATTCTGTATCTAATTTATGGCAAAGGATGCGATCGAAACATATTCGAAATCACATTTAGATCTTTATCCGATACAATTATTTAATTAATAAATTAATTCTAGAGCCCTAAATGATTGTAAACAAATTTGTTTCTGTTTTTTTTTTTTTGTTTGATTTTTATCTGACATTCTATGCCGCTATAAAAACACCCTTTATTTATCCAAACCTTTAAAGCAAATGTATTGAACTAAGACAAGTTAGCCGTCACGAAACAATGTAATAATGTTAACTTGAACTATACTGAAGCTTACTAAATTGAAACCTAATACGTCAGACGGGTAAGTCATGCGGGAAAATTATAAAACTGCCTTCGTATATGTTTGTAAAAAACACAGAAAAGCAAAAAAATATAAAAATAAAATAGAAACAATTCAAGTTGGGGATAAAATAACAAACAAAACTGCATTGAGCTTAATAAACACGAAATTGCTTAAGTTTTGCAGTCAGTATTAAAACAAAAGAGAATTCAAAAGAAAATCTAATATCTTCTAGATAACAAAAATCTTTAGAATACAAAAAAAAAATGATAATTAGTTGTGGGGGAAAGTATTACGTTTTGGGATATTGATGAACAAGCCAAAAGCTAATGTAATAAAAACGTATAATAAAATAAAAAATAAAACCAGACTGTATAATTAAATTCAGCTTGCTCAAGAACATGAACATTTTCGTTTAATATTATCTTAACACAAATTAAAAGAAATTAAACAAAAAAGTTTTTTACACTTCAGATAAGTTTTGGCTAATTAATTTAATTAACTAAATAAGAATGGTGTGCATAATAGCCCCGCAGATACGAATGCAAAGAATATGTATCTAATTTGGTTTTATTATTTCATCAGCTAATTGTTGTTTAGCAAAGTTGGACTATTATTGTTATAGTTTCAAGAACTTAATTCAGTCAGTTATAGAACAGGATTAAGATTTTCTATAGCAATTGGTTGGGAAATGACCACAATTATATCACAATTTAAATCATCAACATTTAATTGTTATTAATAAAAACTTCAATCCGTACAGGCTGTCATTAGTTGTAATTAGAAAAAAGTTCTTATAATTGAAATAGGCTTCATGCTAGTGCTTTATTTAATAAATTGCTTTATTTAAAATATCTCTTGGAAACGAGATATTTAATATCTATTGGAAGCGAGATATTTTAACGGGTAAAAAGTATGCTATTTTCAAAGCGAGGAACTGAGGTACTTCCCCTCTAAATTTTATTAATATTCATCAAGACTGATAAAAATTCCAAAAATTTAATGCCATGTGCACCAGCAACAAAACTTTAAAAAAATAATTTACGTACAAATACGGTTCTGTAACAGTTTTATTATATCTGTGACAATCAGGAATAAGTGCTTAAGTCTACTTTAAGCTAAATTAAAGTTACTGGCACCTTTGAGATCTCCATACTCCAAAGTACGCATGTGCTAACTTTCAATTATTTTGTACCATTTTTCAGGAAGTTATAACGAAATGACTTTCCGTCTATCTTTTTTCAATGTCTAATTGTATTTAGAAAAAAACTTAAGAAACTACTAGCTGTTTTTCCAAATCATAAAAATTTCTTTCACAACATTTTAACTGCAACGCCTGCGCACTTTTGGTAGACATTATGTGTTTCCAAACCATACGTTTGACTCCCATATGTAAAGTTGACAGATAAGCTATTTTCTTAAATTAATTTTAAAGTTTAAAATTGTTCTCCTACAAAATTTAAAAATTAGACTTAAGTACTTTTTCCTTATTGCCACAGGTATGCTTACAATATAAACACAAATGTAAAACTATTTGTTCTGATTGAGATACCATCTTAATTTCAAGTAAGCTGCTATTTAATAGTCTATTTGTGTCAGTCGTTATTTTAAACTCAAATGGAAAAAAATAATTTCGTGTGCTGATTAAACATTGTAATTCACGTAAAAACTGAATACCGAAACTAATACGTCTTAGTCTGCATTATTAACTTCAATTAAGGACCGGATATAATTGTTATTTTTTATTTTAGATAAAAAGGTTGCAAGAAAATTATTTTTAATTAATATTGGATATTTTTCACAGTTATCCATACATACATTATATACTAGCTGTGCCCGCCACGCCGTGAGCGTCCTGACAATATTTTTCTCTATTTTGAAAGTATTCCACACCAATTCTAAGACTCTTACTTCTAGAGTGCTTCAGTTATGATTTATGTATTTACTTTATATAAATTATATGAATTTTATTTGAACTATTTTTGAATTAATAAATTAATTATTTAGGCTTAAGTTCTTAATTATAAAGAGATAAAGAAAAATTAGATACCAGCAAAGCAGAATGCATTTTCTGTCTAGAATGCATTTTCTGTCTAGAAAAATATATATATATAAAGGGTGTTTTTTATAGATGTATAGAACTTTAAGTTGCAATAAAACAACGATGGATTATTCGATTGACATGAATTTTATTTATCCGAAAGATAATCTTTTGGCATTACATTTTAAATATGATTTCTGCTTATCCGTATAGACCAATGACTTTACATAGCCCCACAGAAAGTAGTCTAGTGGTGTTAAATCACAAGATCTTGGAGGCCAATTCACAGGTCCAAAACGTGAAATTAGGCGGTCACCAAACGTGTCTTCCAATAAATCTATTGTGGCACGAGCAGTCAGTTTTTCTGGATGTAACGGTTTTTCGACATACACTTGAGGATTACCTTGAGGTAGCCATTCAACCAGAAGTGCGCTTCATCGCTATACAAAATTCGCTTATGAAAATCGCGATACGGTTTCCGCACAGAACCATTATTTTCGAAATAAAATTGCACTATTTGCAAGCGTTGTTCAGGCGAGAGTCTATTCATGATGAATTGCCAAACCAAACTAAGAATAAATCACTTGACAGCTGTTAAATCGGTCGCCATCTTGAAAAGTAATGCCAACTTAAAGTTCTATACCTCTATAAAAAACCCTTTATATATATATATATATATATATATATATATATATTTGGTTATCGTTATCAATTAAAGTGAGAAATACTTTTTTTTTGTTTGTTTATAAGTAACTATTACATATATATATTACAAAAAAAATTTATATTTTAAGTAACCATTGGGTCGCAAAAAGGAATTTTTGTTTAGGTTATTGTTTTGGTTATTGTTGATGTCACAATCCAAAAAAATCGTAAAACTTGGGTTTGGGTTGGTATGCAAGTGGTTGTTAGGTATTAGGGAGGCTGAGCTGAAAACAAACAAAAAAATTTATGATAGTTGTTAAAAAAAATCGGTTGATATAATAGTTATTTGTAACCAAAAAATTATTTTTTTTAATTAATTAAATAAAATAAATTGCAATGACCAATACAAAATATATGTTATAGAAATGGTTAATTATAACCATTTTATAAATTCATCAATATAAATGGTTAATAATTACTTTTTTTGCGTTTATCTGATAATTGTTGCGTCCCTGATTTCAATAGTTAAAAAGAGGATAATTAAGTGCGTGATGTAGCTGGCGCTATTAATGAGCCCAAAGTAGAGCGCTGCACAATTCAACAATATTTAAAAAACTGTCACACACAAAAATTAAATGCCATGTTATGTTATGCCAACTCGAACAAGCTGTTGTGCCATGTTGTGCCAACTCAAACTCACTGTCTTTACAAAGCATCTATACTGTTGTGTCCTATTGTGCTGATCAACATGTTGTATATGCGCATATGAATAAGGTTTTTAGTTGTGTGTATTATTAGTTTAAGGTGATCATCAGCAATTGCCTAATAGTAATAGATGAATACTAATAAATAAAAGAATTTAACGCACGCATTTTTATAATGTATCTAGACAAATAGTTCTTTTATTTATTTATTTTGATTTATTTTTATTAACCTAGCCTCTTGGCCATAATCGGTTACAATATTCTGCTTATATATTATTAACAATTAACAAATATTGTAGTAAAATTAAAAATTTAAACTTTATAGGATTTTCAACCATCTTAGATAAGATAGATAATATAGATATTGGTCTAAATTCACTGCTACCTGCATAAACGCAATTCTTTTTTATGGGAATAATCTTTGCAACCTTCCATAATAGTGGAAAAGTAGGTATACTTTTATTTAATACTGAATTAACTAAATATAATATATGATTTCGAATAATTGGCATTATTAATTGAATAATTTTAAGAGGAAAGCAATCATGTCCAACAGTATTATCAAATTAAAAGCTCAAACATCTCGAAAACATCCACAGGACGAAAAGAGAAATCACTACATGAAAAACTAGAAACCTCAATCAACCCATCACGTTCAATATGTTGATTAGAGGAAAAATCATTATTGAGAACATCAGATAGACATCAGGTAGACTCCTTATTGCTTATTGGGCCCCAAAGCATGAGTACTCACATGTGTAGGCACTGTGACAAATATGCACGATTTGGGCTCCGATCTGCTACCCGA
Organism: Phasia obesa; assembly: GCA_949628195.1. Classification (NCBI taxonomy): domain Eukaryota; kingdom Metazoa; phylum Arthropoda; class Insecta; order Diptera; family Tachinidae; genus Phasia; species Phasia obesa. The sequence continues at coordinate 171,974,964 of OX451215.1, read as the reverse complement.
TCAGGTATACTCCCCCTATACTCCCAGTATACTCATCGTATACGTGATGTTTTTGTACATTGAAAAAAAAAATCGGTGAAATGTTAGTTCCTGGTTTTGGTCGTAAAGGTCATGCCGTCGGTAATATTTTTGGTGCTTTCGTTGTTGGCCTTGTATAAGAAAAAGAAGCAACGTTCAAGCTCTTAAAAAGCTTATGTTTTATTTTAAAACTTTATTTATGCACATTTGTATAATAATATGTTTCAAAATAAATTAAAGAAAAAATGAAAAAATTTCCTATGACATTTCTTAATTTTCAATCATAAGTTTATAATGTTTAACAATAATATGTTTTAACTACAACAATATAATTTAATTTGCTCTTAGATTATGGTTTAACCTTGTTTTTTCTTTGTGTGTATATTATTCTATATGATTGAGGGAAATATATTTTAAGTAAAAGTTATGTTCCCCATATAATAAGCAAAAAAAATTGCCAATAGAAAATATTTTTTATTATAAAATTTTACAGTATAATTATTGCAGTTCTCTTACCAAATAATTATTTAAGATGTTTTCTTAAACATTTTTTTATTATTTTGTAATTAAAACTATAAGCTTCAATTACTGTAATTATTTTTGCAAGCGGAACTGTTTAACTGTTTATTTACATCCATCTGCACAAAAAATATATTCATTGGAGCTTAAACATTGTATTATTAATTTAATTGTTCACACATTTGCCCTTAATTTGAATTTCGCTATAAGCACAAAATTAAAACACAAAAAAAAATATTGTGTTAAAGCAGGTAAACGTAAGATAAAAAGTAATAACTAAAATGAATGCAAGATATGTATCTTTAAGATATTATTTCCATATGTGTGGTATGTGGCAATAAAAGCTAGGCAATCTCAAATATAGTTATTTTGCGCGCTCACAAGTTTTTCCTACAGCACATCACTGTACTCATGTCGCTACACACAGGCAACTGAACTACAAAAAAAAAAAATATAAAACCAAAAAGCTATAAAAATTTACGAATACTTATGAATACATGCATAAAGAGAATGGCTTTGCTTTAAGCTTTCAAGTTAAATGGCATGAAAATCGTTAGAAGACCAACTATAAAAACAGGAAATATACATATTATTGAAAGTGTAAAAGCGTTTATTGCTGATTTCCTTTTTAAACTTTTTCATGGTATGTGTTACTTAGTATAATAATATGTGTATACGCTTTTAAAGTATCAACTCTTAAATATCTAAGGATTTTGGGCACATGCATGCTTGTGGTCATTATGTTCTGAATTATAAGATTCTTTTAATTTTCTCTACATTAAAAATTATTTTTATTTATTTTTGCTCCACTTCTATATATTCCTTATATGGTGTCAATACTTTTAGATGATTTTAGGTATTTATGACTATATAAGTTATAATTTATAAATGGTAAAACTTATCAATTTTAGTTAATAAATAGTTATAAGCAGTGCCGCCCCAAGGGCAGGGGCGCCACGGTGAAGGGGCGCAAACTTGTGTAGGGGAGAAAGAAATATCGCCGTCGGCTTTATGGATAAGAGCACGAATATTGAATATTTGACGAAAAATTCAAATGTAATCAATGACTATTAAAACAAACAACAATATGGTTGCCAGGTGTAAAGACCGTTTTTCAAATGTACGATGAAGCATTCAAGGAGGCCGGCGAGTGTGCGAATTAAAAACGGCTAGATATTGAAAAGTTAGTATTGGGTCTAACATTGTTCACAAAAAAGTAATAAAGTAAAATACGAAAACAATAATATATAAACATTCAGTAGGATTATTACGAACTCATTAATTTTTTAACATCACGTTGAAAGAACTGTCTGTAGTACAAAGACTCAATTAGTAAGAGAAGAGGAGGCAACGACTGAAGTGCTTCTTAACAAGGTCCTAAAGCTCACTTCCTTTTTTACTCCTAGTTCTTCGGCTGTCATCAGTGAACGTGAGTACACCTAATGAAATTGAAATACTAGTAATATCAGATTCAGATTCTAATGACGAAGATATTAATTCTAATTCTCCTAAAACTGTTGTCTTATATATTTTTATTTTCTTATATTTTTTATTTTTATTACATAATATGTAAACCTTTTTTAAATACAAGTATAAAATAAAAAAAAAATTATATGAGAAATATAAAATTATTTAGACCAACTAATTGTGTAGGGGGCCAGATCACAATCTCGCCCGGGCGCCTACTAACCTTGGGGCGGTCCTGGTTATAAGCAGAAATAGATTTCTAGGTTTTTTTGCGCAATATCTTTTACCTAATAATGCTTTTTTACCTCTTATTGGGTTTTTTGTCCTCGAAATATGGCGGAAATAATAAAAAAAAAAGTGAACAAAAGTGAACAATTGTGCGAAAAAATAATGTAAAAAATGATAATGTATAGAAATAGTGGACAAATAGCGTACGCAGAAAAAAGGAGTACAAAAGGCTAAAATTGTGTACTGTCCACTATAATAGTAGGCCGTTGGTCAACTTATTTATAATGTATATATTTTTTTATATCAATATATAAAGTGTAAAATGAGTTTGTTTGTATGTTTGTTTGTCGGAAAGCTATGGCTGCCTGCAACAGTGAACCGATATTTTTCAAAAATTTTTACAGTTTGTTACTAGATATACGGTTGGTAAATTAGAGCACTTATTTTTTTGATATTCGACGTGGGCGTGGCATATCCCCTTCAAAGTAAATATTTATCATCGTGCAGATTAGTAACAATAAGAGGTAGCACCTCTATATTAACATACATAGTTTAGAGAAAGATGGACTAGATTGGCATAGTGGGCGTGGTACCTCCCACACAAAGTGAAAAATATCCTGTATTCCTACCTAATTCTGTTCTCTAGATACAGGATTCGCACCAGTATAATCAAGCTACACAGGCTAAAATTGAATAGTGGGCATGGTACCTCCCATACAAAAAGAAAAATTATTATCGTGTTCCTGGAAAACTATAATAGATAGGGCCTTGGAGCTTTGCACGAGTGACTCGTATGATTATATGTATAGCATACCAAAATACAAAATTAATTGGGACAATTGTACCTCCCATAAAAAGTGAAAAAATATTATCCTGTATTCAGGGAACTGCAATTTCGCACCAGTAACCATCATATTAATGTACGTGATTAATCTAAATACAGACTGAACAGGAATACTGGGCATTGAACCTCCCAGACAAACTACAAAATTATTACCATGTTCCTGGCGAACTACAATAGATAGCGCTTTGAAATCTTGCAGGCGTAACCCCCGTGTAAACACGTAAAACCTAAAAAAAATACATTTTGCACCAGTAACCCCCATATCAACGTACATAGTCAAGTTAAACACAGGCTGAATTGGAATAGTGGGCGTGGTACCCCCAATACAATTTATTATCGTGTTCCTGACGAACTACAATAGATGAAGCCTTGAAGTTTTGCAGGAGTAAACGCTATGCTAATGCGCACAGTCTATCAAAATACAAACTAGTTTTCGGGCAGTGGGCGTGGTACATCCTATACAAAGTAAAAAATTATTACCGTGTACCTAACGAACTTTAATAGGTAGAGTCTGAAACTTTGCACAAGTAACCCTCAGAGTAATGTGCATTGGCTAGCAAAATACAGACTGGATTAGGATAGCGGGAGTGGTACCTGACATAATAAGTAAAAAATTATTATCGTGTTATTACGTATAGTCTGGCAAAAAACAGATTGGATGAAAACAGTAGACGTCGTACCTTGCATATAAACTAAAACATTTTCGATGGGAGAATAGCGTGCGTTTTCAACTTAAAGGTTGGCCATACTTTTCTTCCAAGTGTTTATTGTATTTTTTCTGGATGGATTGAGCGAAACGCACCGGGGATAGCTAGGAAAATATAAATCTTCATACTTTTAAACGGGTCCGCCAAATAACTTTTTTTTTGAAAATGCTGTAAAAAAAAGCTACTGAATATTTTCTCAAATAATTTCATTCTAATGGCTGCCTCGGCTGTCCAATTTTTAAGCACATTAACTACTGTCCTTTAAAGCGTCAATTGTCTCTGGCTTGTCAATTGTCTCTGGCTGGCTGGTGGCTTGACGCCACTCCACAATTAATAATCCAACGGTGTCAAATATTAGCTCCGAGTTGGCCAAACGACATCAGCTCTGCGTCTTATAATGCGATCTTTTAAAACAGGGCGCAAAACATCGAGGGTTTCTCCGGCTGTGTGGCACGTAGCGCCGTTCTGTTGAAACCAACTGTTGTCAATATCCTCCTCTTCAATTTTTGTGAACAAAAATTCGTTCAACATGGACCGATAACGATCGCCGTTGACTGTAACGGCCACTCCTTGCTCATTTTCGAAGAAAAATGGCCCAATTATGCCTGTGGACCAAAATCCGCCTCAAACAGTGACTCGTTTTGGGTGCATCGGCTTTTTAATGTATGCGTGCGGGTTTTCTGTGCCCCAAATGCAACAATTTTGCTTGTTTACATAATTGCCAAGATCAAAATGAGCTTCATCTGAAAAGATGTTTTTTTTTGGCAAAATCGGCATCTTCTGTAAATCGATCGCATATCCGTTGTTCAAGCGTATACACAACCATATTCATTCAGCGGAACGATAAAACTAATTATCTGTCAAATCAGACATGAGCTAAGTGTTACCATTCACGAAATAAGCACTAGTTGAAAAAAAAACGTTAGATTGCGTACCCTTTATAAGATCTAGTGACGTGCTACTATTGCATTCATGCTAGTTATAAAAATATGAAATAGATAAAGAAAAAACATAAAGGAAGGAAAACCTTCCTGACCATTTCGTCGGTCTGAGAGACCGATGAATCACTTTTGTGTTAATTTCACGAAAACAAAAAATTGCAACACCATCATTCTCTCAGTATCATCATTATTTTTCATTATACAACTTTTAGTGTAACAAGTGCGTTTGAGTTAAAGTGTTGTACCGTTGACTTATAGTTAAGTGTCACATTTTCGATAGCTAAGCTGGTTTTGCTAAATTGGAAATTTTTAGATGAAAATGGACAATTAGAGAATAGTTTATATGATTTAATAAAAGAATTATGTTCAAAGTTAATTATCGTGAGATTTTCTTTAGATATGGCAGATATTGTACGCATAAGAGCTATTCTGAATGAAATCGATTCAGATCTAGATTCTGATGTGAAAAGTGGTACTGAATACGAAGATAATATTGATGTGTATGAAGCAAACACTGATACTGAACAAGAAGACTCAGAGGAAAGTGATGTTGAAGATTTACAGGATGCTGAATCGAGCCACAAGCTCTAACGACTGATTGAAATTTACAAAGACGAACCTCATAATGAGGCATATATTTTAAGCATTTTGAAATTAATTTTTTTAGTGTTCCTGTTTTGTTTACTTCTAAAATATATGTTAATAGAAAAACAACATTTTATAAATGTTGTGTTTTGTGAATGATTTTTTTTTTATTTTTATATTAGGTCTAGGATCAAATGTGCTAAATTATTGTGAGGAAATATAAATTGATGCTGTGAGCTAAAAAAAACTTAATTTTGTTTTTTTTCTTACTTCAGTTATTTCAAATTAGTTTGCTAAATATGACCACTGCACAGGTTTTGAAAACTTTAGAATAGCTTTGAGATACCGAGAAATACTTGAAATTGGTCTGAGAGACCGAAAAATGTGAATGTGTCGCACAAAAATGAAAATAGTCAGGAAGGTTAATGGTTGAAAAATTTGTCATAATTTGTAGGTTTTTATATGAAAAAAAAAGCAGAAAATAGATCATCAGAGTTGAGGTACATTTGAAAGTCGGAAAAATGAAAAAATATTCCATTTTTTTTTTAAACAAATATAAATTAATGATAATGCTCTAAAATCATTTAATCATTGATTAATGGTAATGGTTTCGTTTTTAAAATAATCACTAATGAAACTGTAGCATTAAAAAGCATTACCGTTAATAGAATAAATGACCAACATTTTTTAGCATTATTTGTGTGTATTTGTAATTCAATGCTAATGAAATGGTCAATTAATAATTAAATCTAATAAATGGACAACATTCATTGTATGGACAACAGTAAAGCAAATTTCCCAATTTTCGCCTTGGTATTTTTTTAACACATTGGTGCGCAGGTTCCCTTATAAGGGACGCATAAATTTTTACTGCAATACATGGGTAAGCAATTTATTAAATAACGAATATGTGAATTCTTCCCAGCGGGAAAGTAGACATTTATTACATATAGAAAGAAATATGTTATATATTTTATATAATATTATACTTTAGAGAGATATTACCTTGGAATCGAGATGGCAATTTCACAAAAAGTACATATTGATTACCACTTTCCAGGAGAATGAATGCACTATTTCTTCGTGTGACAATTGTTCTTGTTTTTTCCCTATATTTTGTTAAACAAAAACATTCGTTGTTTCACATCGTCTTCATGTGGCCTCTTTATTTGAAATTTTTTTAAAGCAGTTTTTGTTTGCATATAAAATATAATTTTTTTTAATATTTGGAAATATAAATGTTTTGTCTTCATTTTAGTATTGAAATTTTTTGGGTTTTTAATAATTTAAAATGTTTTTATAAATGTATACATTATTTTATGCTTTAGAAATAATGAATTATAAAATTCGTTCGCATAAAATACTTTCCATGGACATGTTCCGTATTAAGAGCAATGGATACTGCAAGAAAATTATCATACATTCTTTCTATTACCAATTCATTTCTTATTGATTACCTTTTCCCGCTGGGTTGTTATTTGCAAATAATGGTAGTGATTGAATTAATATAAAAATATTATGACAAAATGTTAAGCAATGTCGCTAAAAGGAACTACGTCCGTAGTACAATTGTACATAGATTTACAGTTTCTGAAATATTGTATACCTTGATAATCTTGAAGTCAAGAGCGTTGCAACTACAATTCCATCATTGGACGGTGCCGGTGCTGATCATGAGGCAAATCTTAATCATCTCGGTCCAAAATTATTATCTACAGCATGTAAAGTAGTACAGGAAGATATTAAATAGGATGATAGTGACGATGAACCCATAAAGAAGTTAATGCGCATCTCATGTGGATTAAACAGACAGACAAATATGAGTTGTAATTGTTGCCGATAAGTTGGGCCATTATATAAAATAAATACGAAATAAACAATTATTCCAACAAGTGTTGAGGCTCCGAAATAATTTTTATACCCTTCACTACAGGTAGGACAGGGTATATATAAGTTTGTCATTCCCTGTGTAATTTCTACAATATTCATTTCCGACCCCATAAAGCATATATATTCTGGATCCTTATACATAGAGAAGTTGATTAAGCGATGTCCGTCTGTCCGTGTTAGTGTGGTAATGTCCATTTTCCAAATTTTCAGTCCTTAACAAGTTTCATTTTATTTTACTGGTGGCAATGTCTTAACTGTTGTTGGACTTCTTAGTGGCGAAGGCATAACACTGGCCACTGGGTAGTCATAACAACAGCAGTCATTTCATTGGTTACCGGTATTATAAAATAGACCATCGATTTGAGTTTTCTACATTAGCTGTTATGTCAGGACGATTTAAAATTGACTTCTGCAACATACGTGGGCTACGAGGAAATTTTTTCTCTGTATATGCTCACGTTTGTCTCCATCGTCCGGATGTTTTCGCTTTATGTGAGACTCAGGTATCTGAAGATGCTGAACCACAGGATTTTCGATTACCTGGGTATCACCTTCTATCACTTTTTAGTTTCCATAGGGGCCTTGTGTTGTACATACGCAATGAAGTTGTGTACCAGTGCCAGCAATCATTAGGCACGTCTGATCCTGAATTTAGCTGTCTATGGGTTAAATTCAAAATCAAGTCGCACTACTTGCATTTCGGGTTTCTTTATAGAAGTCCAAACGCGGGAAGGGACAAAACTTTATCCGGCTTATTCCCTTTCCGATTCCATATCGAAGATACTTGATAGTTGTCCGAACAGCGAAATTGTTGTTGCTGGTGATTTCAATGTTCACAACTCATCTTGGCTTCGCCATTCGAGCCATACATCTCCAGAAGGCCAGTATGTTGAGTTATTTGCCGCGCACAACCACCTTGCGCAACTAGTGAATGAGCCAACGCATATTTCGTGTGTTGAAGGGCACCATAATAATACTCTCGATCTTTTTTTAACTTCGCACCCTCAAAAGTACGAAGTAAACGTTAATGCACCTCTAGGTAACTCGGATCACTGCACCATATCCGCCTCCTTTTCGGTTTCCGAACTTCGAAGCGTTTCAAAAGCAGCCACGAAACGTTTAAAATACGTATACGATAAGGCTCCTTGGGCTGAGCTCAACGATTTTTTCCGGCATTTTAATTGGAAACTTTGTTTCCTAGACAGTAACACTGATGCCATGGCGGAAATGGTTGTAAACATAATTTTGCTAGGAATGAAAGCTTTTATTCCATCAAAGCAAATTTCGATTAAACCTAGAATGAAATCCTGGTTTAATCAGACGTGCAAAAATGCAGTCAGATTCAGAGAGGAAGCATTCAGTGCCTGGCGTAAAAATAAAAACGCAGACACTGATTCGCTACGCAAAAGAGCGAGATCTTCGTGTGCCAAAGTACTTAGGCGTGAAAAAGGTCTACACGATGAGCGTCTTCGTGCTAAAGTTCTTTCTGCCCCTCGGGGTAGTAAGAGCTTTTGCTCATTTGTCAAAAGAGTAAAGGATAATGCTAGTTCCTCAATTCCGACGCTTTTGAAAGATGATCAAATATTCACTGACCCGGCTGACAAAGCTAACCTTCTGGCTGGTCAATTTGCAAGAAATTCCTACTTACCGGAAAGCAATCAGCCACTACCCGTGCTTGACAGAGTATCAGTAACTATGCCAAAGATATTCTTTCGAGCACGTGCAGTTAAAAAGGTCTTAGCAGATCTTAATATCAACAAGTCTTCTGGGCCGGATGGCATTCCAGCACTGGTCTTGAAACAGTGCTCTTCGACGCTAGCACGTCCATTAGCGACTCTTTTCAGCACCTTGTATCATACTGGTGAGTTTCCAATGTGCTGGAAGTTAGCTAATGTAACGCCAATCCCCAAAAAAAGAGAGGCTAACAACCCTGAAAATTACCGCCCAATTGCAGTCTGTTCTACTCTTTCTAAGGTAATGGAAAGTATGCTAAATTTTCATCTTGTCAAGTATCTGGAGTCCAACAGCTTACTAAGCGAAAGCTTACTTTCGGAAAAATGGTGTCAATCCATTCACCATTTCGGCGAAAGTAGGGTGGTGGCTCTAGATATCTCCAAGGCCTTTGATAGAGTGTGGCATGGTGCACTCCTGTCAAAACTTATTGCTTTTGGTGTCGGTGATATCTTTTCTCGATTTATATCGAGCTTTCTCAGGGATCGCACTATACGAGTTGTTATAGATGGGATTTCATCAAACGAGTTCAAGATTAATTCAGGGGTACCGCAAGGCTCTGTTCTTTCTCCTACCCTGTTTCTTATTTTTCTAAATGACCTTCTCTGTCAAACTTCCATTCGTATTCATTCTGCAGACGGCCGAGCCTTTTAGAGATTGGGGCCAAGCGGCGAAACATGAATGATACGCTCAATCACGATCTCCTAACAATATCTAATTGGGGCCGGGCAAATAGAGTCGACTTTAACGCTCGTAAGACTCAATGCTGTATGCTAACGCACCGGCGTTCGGCCGATAATGGTGCTACATCTGTAATTATGGGTGGTATAAGTATTAAGGAATCAGAAGTTCTTGATGTTCTTGGCATGAAAATCCAGTGTGACGTTCGATGGACTAAGCACATTTTTCAAGTCTCAAAAGAAGCTTTAAAGTGTCTCGGTTTTCTCAAACGGTATAAAACATTTTTCACCTCATCCTGCCAAAAATGGAGTTGTATCTCATGTATGGGCCGGCGCTCCAAAGTCTATTTTGGAACTACTTGACCGCGTGCAGGAGAGGGCGAAGAAGCTTATAGGTGACAGTAGGGTATCCAACTCTATTGACTCTTTGAACATCGACGCAATATGGGTTGTGTTTCGCTGTTTTAGCGCTACTACAATGGAATGTGCTCTGATGAGATTAGGGAACTAGTTCCCGATATCCGCACGTTTTCGCGCACAACACGCTTTTCATTAAGAGCTCATCCATTTGTGGTCGATTGGCCAGTGAATCGCACAATGCATTACAGAGAAAATTCATTTTTTAGCCGTACAGTTCGCTTGTGGAATCATCTTCCTACAGAGGTCTTTCCTGTCAACTACAATATTTGAAAATTCAAATCGAATGTCCACAAACATTACTCCCTCTATCCTCCTTCCCATAACCTAATTTCCTAGATCTGGCACAATGCTTTGCATGAGTAGGGGTCATCCCCTGAGTGCTGGTCCGAAATAAAAAAAAAAAAAATGTCATTTGCCAAGACACCAGAAGAAATACAAAATATTTAAGCACACCAATCTATCAGGCATAGTTTCGAAAATTTTGGTATTGCAATTCAGCAACATCGGATCATTCCTTTGGAGGCTACGGGCCAAAAACCACGCCCACCTATATTTTTTTACGTTTTTTTTAATTTTTTTCGGCTTTAATGATTCTGTTTTGCCTTTTTTTGTCAAATAAATATTAGACTGCGACAGGTAGATCGCAAGGAGTGCATACAGATCTCGGGGGATCAATAACCCCCTGCGAGGGGCGATTTTTGTTTGTTTTTAGATTGGTAGGGTTTTTCTGCTTTGATTTGTATTAGAGACCTTAATAGAAAGCAATACGCATAGAGGTAGCCAATGGACCCACAGGGTACCCACTGACAAATAGGAGCAGTTAAAAGGACCCCCCATGTGTCAATATGATGAAATTTTTTTTTTTTTGTAAGGATTTCTTTTTGCTTTAGTCTGACCATTCTAACTCAATATAGATTGCAGAAAGGTCCAAAATTTAACAAAAAAATTTCAATTAAATTTTAACAAAAAAAATATAAAAAAATTATTAAAAAAAAAAATTTTTTAAAAACAAATTTTTTAATTTTCAAAAATATTTACAAAAAAATTTATAAACCATTTTCAAAAAGATATTTTACAGAAAATTATTCGAAAAAAAAATTTTTTAAAAATTTTCCAAAAAATTTTCGAATAAAATTTTACAAAAAATTAAAAAAAAAAATGTTTTTACAAAAAATTTTTACACACAATTTTCGAAAATTTAAAAAAAAAATTCAATATTTTTTTGAAAATGAAAATCATGACTGTAACATAATATATAAGAATATACATATGTATGTATATGTGTATATAGAGTAACATATTTTTTTAAATGCGTTTGATTTTTAAATAGGTACATTAAACACATAGACATTAAACACATAGACATTATCAGGATACCGACTACAAACTGTCAAAAATAAAACGATTATTTTGAATCAGCAAAGCTACATGGCTGCACGGCCACCGTTGTGGCTGTCGTCAACTTAGACTAATTTCTATTTTATTCAACAGAAGAAAATGTCACAAAATTGTTAATTACAAATTCATATTCAAACAAAAATATTGGAGGAAATATTTATAATTTTTTGAAAAAGTTATTTTATTTTATAAAAGCAAAATAAGTATTTCTACAACAATATCAGAGTTTACGATGTAGCTGTCGGCTTCAATATCATTAAGTAGCTGACAACACGGCGACAATTGTAGCAAACGGAATTTTTCTTCTATTTCTTTAACTCATGAATAATGATTTTTTCTCATACGACTTTATTTAAGTAAAGAGTCAACAATATGGATAATGCTGTACATGTCTGTATAAATAAAATCACCTTGGTGAAGGGTATAGAATATTCGGTACGGCCGAATATAGCACTTTTACTTGTTTTAATTATTGTAAGAACTATAAAATAAGATAAATTTAAAAATAACATTTTACGAGATGAAAGTATTTCTAGCAAGTCTAGATACGCAAGCATACTCTGTAATAGCACGAGAATGAAGAGGTTTGGACAAATACTAAAAAAACTTTCATTTGAGAGAAAGAAATGCTAAAGAATGCTTTAAAATTTATCACAACCCTAGCGTACCTACTGTGGTCCCTATAAGGGTGGTCAATAACTTCAAAATAATAATTTTTTTTAATACAATAGCTTTAGAATAAATTAATCACATCATTTGTATTATTATTTAACGAAAGAGTCCAGGGAACTTGGTCCAGCTAATGGGTTAATATTGTTGGATGATCCTTTTTGTTTAACAAAACTTTAATATAACGTTTGAGTTTTCGCAAACTTTTTGTGTGCTTTACCTTGTACCTGATATTTTATACTCTGTTAAAGTTGTTTCTACTATAACGATAAACCACAACTTCTTGTTCTAACAATGTTTTTTTTTTCGTTTAGTTTCTCCATATTTTTTAATATAAAGACTACTATGCTATTTGCAAGAGAGGGGATTTATCCGAAACACTTTTTATTTTAAGCCAATTAAAATTTAAAACGTGATTCGGAGTTTATTTTAATTAATCACATTTATCCATATTAATTCTACTTCAACGGACAAAAGTCGCAGATTAACTTTAAATATGCTTAGAATTTATAAACTTTTTTATTTATTTAGTGATTTAAAAAAAAAGATCATAGGTAATGCTACTTAATACCTTTATGTACTTGAATTGTAAGATAATTTATAGATATTTTTTGTGTTCATGTTAAATACTTTCTATTACATCCGCTTTCCGCACATTTCAGCTGTTAGCGCCAAATGCATTTTTTATCCAGTAAGGCTTAAAAACCTCTTTACATTTTTTAATATCCCTCAATTTATAAAATTTACTACTATCGCGTCGTTAATAGGAACAGAAAAAGTAAAGCAAAATTACCATCATCTTTGGAAAATATTTTCAAAAAGTTTTTTGTGTAAAAAAAAAGAGAAACGAGAAGGAAAATAGCAGATGTTACAAACTTTGAATGTTTTATAGTATAAAACTAATTCGATTATTAAAGAGATACTAAATATTGATAATAAATTTGAAATTCTGTAGAAAATAAATAATACCATATTAAGAATGAAATATATCGTAAGTATACAAAGAGCTGTTAGATACTGAATACTTTTATTTTATTTAGCCAAATCTCTTTTTAATTAATTTAAAATAAAACTTTTACGATAGAGTGGCATGTTACTACAAGGCAAATACAACGCCAAAATATTAAAATTTAGCAAACCGTTAAAAATAAAATGTATAACAAAAGTTAGATATAAAATAAATAAAACAAGTAAGAGTAATATATTTCACCATGATGAATCTTATATACCCTTCACCACAGTAATACTAAATATTGCATTACCATCTTATGTTTCTTTAAAAATTTTTTGCTTATTTTTTTAAAAATTTTTTGAAATTTTTTTTTAATTTTCTTTTTTTTTTTTGAATTTTATGAAATTTTTGGTAAATATTTTTTTGAAAATTTTTTAAATAAAATTCAAAAATAAACACAAAATCGGCTCTAGAACGGCGTTATTGATTCCCTGAAATCTGTATGCACTTCTGTCGCGGTCTAATATTTATTAAACAAAAAAGCAAACCAAAGTTATTAAAACCTCAAAAAATGAAAAAAACCTGAAAAAGTATAGGCAGGCGTGGTTTTTTGCAGCCTACCTCCAAAGGAATGATCTGATGTTGCTGAATTACAATCCCAAAATTTTCGAAACTATACCTAGCAGATTGGTGGGCTTAAATATTCTGTACGTTGCCTGGTGTCATTTGTCAAGACATTTCAACCCGAATACGGGCAGACGGACATCGCTTAATCAAGTTATCTATATACAATGATCCAGAATATATTATATATATATATGAGGTCGGAAATGAATATTGTAGAAATTACACACGGAACGACAAACTTATATATACCCTTTCCACCTGCGGTGAATGGTATAAAAACACCAAAAACAAAAACCCAAGACAGATTAATGTTACGAAACATTTGACAATATTTGGGCATCTAAATTAGTACAAAAGCTTCATTTCACAAAGAAAAATTTTATTTAATTACAACTAGCTATCCACGACGGACTTTGCTACCTCCTTCGGCAAAAAATAAAATAAACATTTGTAGGTAAAAGTACGGTCAAGCTTTGATCTGAAAACGGTCGTTTTTCTCATGTCAAATTTAGAGAGTGTAAGTATTAAAGTGCTTTATAGGGCAATTGCGTTCCTAAGTATATGATAATTATTCTCTATGTATAGGAGGTACAAGGCCCACTGTTTTAATTCACCATGTTTTTACTTTACCATACGTAGTATAAGGTAAAGTATAGTAATCATGAAAAAAATCGAGGTCGGGATTTTGACGGATTTATACGATTAGAGGTCTCCTGAATCCATTTTGACTATGATGTCTGTGGGTGGGTGGGTGTGTATGCCACTATTTTTGTGGAGTTTGTACAGGTCATACCGTTTGACATATCAAAATGAAATTTGGTATGCTGTATAGTTTTTAGGCATAATCGGGAGGGGGCAAGGGGTAGTTTCCTTACCCCCAAATTTTGTAAACGCTCTACAGGTCATAGCGTATGACATATTATAGGTCTCTCGGTAAGCGATAATAGTTTTGACTGTGTTTCGCTAGACTATACGATAATAATTTTTCAATTCGTATGGGAGGTACCACGTCTGCTGTTGATATATGGAATGTTTTGGATAGACTATGCATATTTTAAATATTATCCCTATTATAGTTCGGAAGGTACGCGATACAATTAGCTTAGCTAGTAACAAATTGAACATTTTAGGATGATCTCTATATTCAAAGGGTGGCGCTTAAGTAATGTTCTAATGGAAATGTGCCTTAATTTTGCAAATGGCTTCAATTGTATTGTAACTTGTAGACAGATAAATACTTACTTGACTAACAAACAACCAAAATTTATTCATCGCATCCATACATTGTTACAGAGAACATATTCTGATTGCTGTGACCATACAATTATCACGTATTTTCTCTGCGTGTAGTTTTCATTTGAAATATTTTTGGTGGGGGTAAAATAAAATTGTTTTTATTTTTACGCAGTACCTAATTTGTGAAAAGCAAAAAATTATTACTGGCAACGTTGTGCCCCTACAAGCCTGTGGGGGCACTAGATTTGCTTGAAAGGGTCATCAGATCTACTTGAAAGGACTACGTCATATAATTAGTTGCTCGTCTACTGTGATGCATTCACTAGGATAAAAGCAGTGGTTAAAGAATCGAATGAAATTAATCAAATAAATTATTTTAGATTAGACATATCAATAATTATTTTTATTATTATATTCGGTAAGAATAGTATAAAAGATAAAATTATATCGTCTGCTCTAGAAAGAGATGCTGATTCTGTTTTACCTTTATCACAAGTTTCGCAGTTTTCTTCATTAGAACTTGAAGTTTATAAATCTTCCAAATTCAGAAAAGATATCATCTTCAATTTCACAATCAGAGCAGAGCTTAAATGTTTTTCTAGTTTTACTATTTCACAATAAAGCTCTGTACAGATGGTTGTCAGATCTTACAAAATTGTCAGAAAAATACACAGAAAACATCTAAGAATCTTGTGAACTTACAATTATTGTCGGAAAAAGCATTGTCAGACTTCAAACTAACAATAATAATGACAAATATGTAAGAATCGTGTGTCAGCACAATATTAGGTCTGATAAAATTGTAAGATCTGACAACCGTCTGTACAGAGCTTAATTATGCAAATTCAAAGCTAAAATACAAACTCAAAATGATACAAAAACTTGCACATTGGCATTATTGTATTGAAGACTTTTGACCCACATGTACAAAATGCATAAATTTTTTATACAGATATTGCAAACAGAGCTAGAGGCATTGTATTCTCATTTAACCACCTTTTAGTAAATAATTAATTATAAAAAACTTCCAAAAAATCCATTAGGAAGATGTAAAAATAATAGGAATTTAAAATGGTTTCGGGCAATTTTGATCCATGAATTAATATAAATTTAACTCTTAATAAAGGGTTATCCATTTCGTGGTTTCAAAAGTATAGGGCTGGAATTCGACATCTGTCAAACTAAGTTGTTAAACCAATTTCTTTCTTTTCCGTTGAAAGTCTGACATTGACGAAAATGGATCTCTTAACTATCACACGACGCATAAAAATTATTAAAACCTACTACAAAAATAGTGATTCTGGCACAGCCACATATCGTGCTTTAAGAGGAGATTATGGTTTACACAATCGTCCAACTACGCAAGCAATTGTCAAAACTGTGAAGAAATTTGAAGAGACTGGAGCGGTTACAGATATTGTAAGGCCTGTGCATCATTGTTTCGCTCGTTCCGCTGAAAATATCAGAGGTGTAAGTGAAAGTGTTGCCGAAGACCCGAATATGTCGATTCCTCGTCGTTCTCAGGAATTAGGACTGTCTTACGGAGTTTTTTGCCTGCTATTGAAGAATACGACTTGGAGAATATGTGGTTTCAACAAGACGGTGCCACATGTCACACAACTCGAGCGAATATGGCTTTATTGCAAGAGACATTTCCTAGCCGCGTAATTTCTCGTTGTGGCGATATCAACTGGTCACCAAGATCATGCGATTTGAAATCGTTAATCGTTGTTTTTTTGTGGGGATACGCGAAAGAACGTGTTTATGCAGATAAACCTTTAAGTCTTGAGCACTTAAAAACCAACATTCTTCAAGTTATGGCTGAGATACCGCCCAATATGTGTCAGAAAGTGGTCGAAAATTACCTCAAAAGAATCAATGCTTGCAACACTTCGCGTGGTGGCCATTCAAATGATATAATGTTTCACACATAATGTCAACGTTCAAACTTTATAATAAAAAAGAAATATCATGAAAAAAAATATTTTACAAGTGTTTTATTTACGTTTACTTTTGAAACCGCAAAATGAATAACCCGTTATTATTAGCTACTGCTAATTGAGACCAAAATACTATATTGCCCCTTTTTTTCTTTAATTAATTTTTAGTTAATTTTATCCTTATTCATTTAAATTTCTAATATTTTATTTTTTATTCGGCTAAGAAAAAGTTTTGTGTAAAACTCTAAAACCGAAAAAGGCTGATTCTTTTCTATGTGTTTATTTGAAGTTCTCTTTATGGTTTAAAAATGTTAACGACTTTGACCATTTAATGTTTGATACAAGAGAATCATTAACATACTTTGTTACTTGTTATTTAATTTTTTTTTTTCAGAATATAAATAAAAACAGTTTTTGTTTACTTTGTGTGTGGCACAATTGTATTACAAAATTAAGAAAGAATTTCAAAAACACAGGCCTGTTGTCAAAAGTTTCCAGGGTTTATTACATTTTAATTTTTTGCTTCTGTGGATTCCATTCGCAAATTAAGGTTTTTTCTGTTGTACGAATAAAAGCAAAAAACATAAAAATATATTTCGTGCTGGTAATTGCATGCACAACTAAAGTGGCTGGAATATATTTTGCTTCAGTTTTCTTCAAAAAGAAGTTGTTCAAACTAATTTGGACACTTAAATTATACAAAATTTAAATCCACTTATATAATTTTTTAATGTAAGGATTTTTTAAAGCAAATTTGCTAATTAATACTGATAACTGATAATTTGTTTTTATTTCCAAATTATCCCACACAATTTTAGTCGCTCGGGAACGAGAGATTATAATAAATTTATCTTTATAGAGATTGCTTCCCTTGGGGATTATACATCTGCCATCATCTATAAAGAGAATTAATTACTTATTTATGCAAACAGCAATTGTATTCAGTAGTCAAGAAAATAAAATTATTGGAGTTATAATTTGAAGCAAAAGTATTTTAAAATAACCTTATCCTTAAATACGACTTCAAAATTGTAATTTTATTAATTCTCGCAGTGATATTATAAATTTAATGACAAGCATGTGACAAGAAAAGTTAAAACTTTTGCTACTGAAGTAGTTTTGTAAGAGCTTTGTTTCACTTTACATGACTGCAGTTTTGGTGTTTAAAATATCACTGTTAAGAGAACTTGAAGCCATTTTTATATTTTTAATAATATTAAATTAATAATAAAAATTACAATTAAAATTTTAAAGTCAATCTTAAGTTCGTTATATTCTCTAAGTTGAAAGAATATTTTTTAATTACAATGTGATTAATTTAAAAAAAAAAAAAAAAATATTTAGGCACATATATAATATAATGAATTTTCTGTATCGCTACAACCGTCATTAGCATTCTTCGCATCTCTATACTTTGAGTGGTGTTAAGATGTAAACATCATATATTTAACCAACCAAACTCATCTACCTTCAGTTGGTGAGAGCAAAGTCTACCACCACCTAGCAAAAGTAGGGAAATCATGGTTTATTTGATGCAACTTGTCGTTAATTTTTTAAAAGATTTAAAACTGGCGACTTTTAAGCACACAATAACACAGTCTGCAAATAAAGATATGAAGGCATTTCTTAATTAAAACTCATATAAAACACAAGATGGGCTGATTATTTGAGTTAGACAAAGTAACATCTTTCAGCCGTTAAAAAAAGTAAGGAAACATGGTGCCATCCGAACTGAAGCCAAGAAATATTAATAGGTGATTTTCCGTGTCTAAAATTCTGTTTAAGCGCTAAAAACCCTTTTTTTCTGCACCGAATTGTTACGGTCAAAGGACAAAGGTACTACTGGCTGTCGATAATTGGGCACTGTATGATTGGGAGTATGTTGGAGCATATGGAAATCTCTCGTAGGGAGAAATGAAGAAAATGTCTGCATTAGAAGGAGAAAGCGGCAGTTCATGCCTACTCTGCTACTGCCCGGCTCTAGAAGAACGATTCTTTCGGACTGAAGGTATGGGAATTTTATAGGGACATTCAAAAGGTAGATTATTTTTTGGGTATCACAATGGGCCTTAATGCCCTCCGAACGAACTCGCTCTCCAGCGGGTTCAACTCAACATAATTTCATGTTATTTTAATACAACCCAACTTTATTTCAATATTACTTCAGTTACTATTAAAATTCTAAGATATTGGTTTAGCAATATTACATGTTGATTTAATATGATTCAACGATATTTAGTATTTAAATTTAGTTACAAAACCATCAAAATTTTTGTATGTGTAACTTCTCTATGATTTATAATAATGCAGTAAGAAAAACAAACGGTTTTTTATAAGACATTTGCAAACTCAAATACATTTTGGAATATTATTGTAAATTAATAAAAACAGCATTAATATATAAATCAATCAAGTGCGAGTTAGTCTCATATACATAGCGTTCCGTACTATATTTAGAACGACTTTAAAAATTCAAGTTGTTAATTTTTTCATGTCTTATGGGGCACCCTTTATTTTAAAAATCAAATCAAAATTATATTCGCGAAAATTGCATCGCTATTGGAACACCCTTAAATTTAAGGAATTGTTGTTATAACGGCCATCCTAATACACTTTCTATGAAAATATCAGGCTCCTACTTATTGCGGTTACAAAATATACATGAAAAACCAAGTTTTACAGACTTGGCAACCTTACATTGGCCGAACAACGTCATGTGCATGACGTAATCTTGTCTTTTATCATTATTGAGTTTAGCGAGTACGACAAGAAAAATGTATGTCGCACGGTTGCTGCTATCATTTGAGGTCCATTCATATGATGTAAGTACGAAAGAAGCAATGTCCCTCCTTCTTAGTAGAATATACGGGTCCAACTTGGGGGCAACTGTGGTCAATCGTGAAACTTTTTTACATTGCTAGCTGAGGCAGTGACCCATAATTGAAATCCATTACACCATATTGGTTTGAGGATCGACTTGTAAAGTAGAAGTTTTCAATCTAAGCTGAGGGTAGATTTTCTGCCAATCAGCCAAAATAGTACAACTAGTATTTAACTTCCTTTGTATTAACATTGATTCTTTATGAGTTTTCCAAGTAAGGCACCAATCAAGATCTATATCGATGTATTTGACTTTTGATAGTTCAGGCATAATTTGATTATTTGTACGTATTGGAGGACAAAATCTCATATGCAGTGTAAAAGTTATTTCTTCAAGACTTTCGTGAATGCTTTAAACAGCTGTGTCTACATCAAATGTAGATATGTGGATTCGGTTACTAGTTGGCATATCCGAAGTATAAAATCAGTATAAAATGGGGAACTCCGGCTTTCATTATAAATTTCAAGCGGTTAAACAACTTATTTAATTTTAAAATATTTTTTTTTTTTTTTTTTTTTTAATATACTCCTGTAAAGTAACGTCATTATTATATTCAAAAACATTAGTTTTTCTTTAATTTTCTCTTTATATCTTAGAACTTATCTTGAACTTTCTCCACTAAATTTAAAAAAAAAAATTACTAATGAAACAATTGAAAAGTTAATGTTTTTCATGTAAATTTTTAAAAATACACATCACCCAATTTTTCTTAATTACAGAGTTAAACTTTCCATCATAAAATTTTGTTAAAAAAGTAATTACATTTTTACATTTTTAAATACTAAGTTTGCTTAACAACGTTACTCTCACATATTTTCGGATTCCGTATCCAAGCACTTAATATTTTTGTTACTTAAAAACAATAAAACTTTAGGCATAAATATGCAGAGAATGAATGAGTCTTTAAGAAAAAATGTTTTACATGAAAAGAAAAGGAAATGTTTATGCTCAAATGAATTATGATTAAAGTTTAAAATGTTGGAAAAGATAAAACTTAAGTACTTTTTACACTTTTTTACTGTTGTTTCAAACTAAGGCGAGAGAAATCAAGTTTTATTTAGTACAAAAACTTTTTTTTGTTTCGTTTATTACACGTTGAAGTGCCAGTATTCGAATTGTTGACTATAAATCTATATGAATTAGATTTGAAACCGAGTCAAAGCCTCACATCATGTATGTATTAGGTTTTGAATATATGATGGATTATGTTTGAAAGCGATCAGCCGCATAAAACTGTTATTGAAGAAACTGCTCTATTAAAAATAATTTGTATATATGGACTACAAAGAAGACCCTCATCAAAATATTGCCACTCTAATGCACTTTAAAATCTATAACAAGAAAGAAATAAACCGATCTGCTGTATTTACCCGAATACATACAAATTCAAACATAAAAGAAACTAAACTTAATTTCATTTGGTACATTATGGCTTTATAGAAACAACACATATTCCCATCATTTTTTCCGATTGGTTATTAGGCTAGTTTGGCGTCACAACACATACTTAAGACTGGACATGAAGCGGATTTACAAAAAGTCAAGATTTTAGATGTAGAAAGAAAGCAAAAGAAAAGGTACATAATAGAAAGCCTACGCATTCAGCAAAACATCAACAAAACCATGAACTTAAAAGAAGACACAGACAACATAAACGCAAACTATAGTGTTGCAATACGTAAAATTTAAAACTGTGATATTAAATTTAAGTTTTGTTAGATTTTTATGTTTTATGTTTATTTGTTTTGTAATTGTTAAAAACATTTATTGGTAATGTGATCTATGTTATATTGTAAGTAAATTATTTTGGTGTATAAGTTTTAATAATAAAGATTTAATTTTTAATAGACGAACCCTTGAAAAACTCAATAAATATTGACGAAACGTTGGGTAAAAATGCCGTAAATTAGTTTTTTATTGACATTAACTATGTTAGGCCTGACTACCTTAAATTATCCAATCAACAACTTTAAACTCTAATCTGGCCAATGATTACAAACAACTAGTTAGATTTTTCTGTCGGTCCAATTTTTCAAGACTTTGCTGGCAGTTTCTGGCTGTCATGACGATATTAACTTTAAGTGTGCAGATCGTTTTTGGATTTTGTGCAACAAGATTAACGTGAGTAGGTGCCTACTCGGCCTAACCTCACGGTGGTCTTACCACCGAGTGAAACTTAGGCGTAGACTAGCGCCCCCATTGTGTAGTATAACAACACTTTACGATTGCCACCAATCGCTTTTTGTGTGTGATACAGTCACAATGAGTAGCAATTTATGTAATATGGCAAGCCTTATCCAAGCCTCTTGCTTAATGGTATGGAGACTATTCAAACTTCGTCTGTTGAGAGTGCAACAGCGCACTTGATCGACTTTGCACCTTACCTACATAAATCGATCTTAAACCACAACCACCACGTGTACCCCCGAAGGGGACCTCACCAATAACCGGTTACAGAGAGGATAGGCTCTCTGTGGGGCCACCGATTCCCGTGGTACCAGTCCTTTGGGCACTGTTCGGGTTTCGAAGAGAACCCGTATGTTTTCACACACAGACCTTTTCTTCCAGATTTAGGCTCTAGCAACCCTAGCGTGTGGTGCCCCTATTTTCCCCGAGTGGACAGCGTCAAAGCATTTGCCATATTCCTGCAGTGACAATTGGAATTATTTGTAAAGATCCGCCTTTACCGGCACCCTATAAAAAAATTTTAACGATGTGAAATCACAGCTTCAGAGACAACCAATTAACACCGCCAACCAATTAACACCGACAATAAGACGATTGCTGAACTTGGTTCACAAAACTGTTAATCGTGTATTTATATAATGAGGATACTTACACTGATTTTAGCTATTATGTTTTGAATTCAAAATCCATTTCAGTAAACCTAATGTACATAAAACTGCAGACTTTTATTTCTTTGTTTTATTTATTTATTAAAATTTTATAATTTTATTTATTTGTTTTAATGTGTTTCACATGGAAATGGCATAAATCCACTTGGATCTAAGAAAACTAAGTACACCTAATTCTGTTTTTATATGGTAGATTGGTTCCAGAAAAATCCGTGTAAAAAAACACATTGATCATATACAAAAATAGGTGATTGGTTCCTTATCTCTAAAACCTATTAAAATTAGTGAAAAACGAGAATTTTTTAAGAACAAGAAATCATGTTTATTTTACTAAATCATAGAGGTAATGTGTAATTTCACCATTTATTTGCCTCTTTAGATTATATTAATAGATAGTTATATATTAATAGAATGCTTCGTTCCAGAAATCAACGATTTTTATAGTTCTTACTTTAACTTCGTTTAAACCGAACATTTTGCTAAGAAATATTGAGCCTTCTCTATTTCGAAGGCGATCTAAAATTTCAATTTTGTTTTCTAAACAAATGGCTTTACGTTGTAGTTTTTTATTTGTAGTTTTCGTCGTCTTCTTGTAGAAATGCATTGATAGTTCACAAGTAAAAATGCTTGTATGCGCAAAAAGGGAATTCTTCTAAATTTTTGATATGAAAATATTTCGCAAAACTTAAATCTTACAAATAATATCTAAGCCCAAATGATTTTGAAACGTGTTAAATGGAATAAAATTGTGTAAAAAATTTTTTATTTTCAAACCGTGTTAAAAACAACCGTGTAAAAAAGACCGTGTAAAAACAGAATTGGGTATATATATATTTTTAAAATAATTTAAACAAATTATTTTTTTTCAATAATTCATAAAAATTTCATAAAATTTAAAAAGTATATAATGCTAAAACATCATTCGCATGAATTCACATTTGGAAATATTTTTTAATTGATTCAAATTCAAACCGATTAATATATTGAAACTTAAAAACTGGATATTCGTGTGTTAGTAGAAAATCTTAACGCCTATAAAATAAATAACTTTCTACACGTTTAATAACTAAATTGTGTATACACACAGAAAAAAAACTTGGTTGTGGAATGACCACAAGGACCATCTTCTCTGTAGTAATATATGGTTGCAATGCACAACTTATAGTTGTTTTAATCAATACTCTGGTACGATAAATTCCACATGATTGGTATAAACTCTATGATTTGCAAACCACAACCAAGGTTTTATTAGTATTCCAAAATAATATTCTGTTTATAACCATAATATATTATTAGTTAACAGCCTATGATTAGTTTGCTAATATGTAACCACAGTATTACTAAGAACAAACAAATAATGTTTGTTTTTTTTATTCAGCAGAAGAAAATGTCACAATATTTAAAATTACAAATTCATTTACAACCAAAATGATTAGAGCAAATAATATTATTATTTGAAAAAGTTATTTTATTTTTATTAATATTACATTTATAATACGTCGCAATCTAATAGATTTCGTTTAAAATCTTTTTCAAAATCCAGACTGTTTACATTTATTAGATTTCATTCGTCATGTTTAATTAACTTACTTCTTATTTTTAACTTGCACCTCATTTTTTTATTTAATTTAACTTATATTTTCAATTATTGAAATAAATTATTCTTTTGCTGTTTTAATTTAAATTATTTTTATTGTTTTTTAATTAAAATGTCATTTTTTGTTGTAAACAGTTATATTTTTTAGTACAGTTTGGGCAAAACCACAGTTTCATTTTGATGTAGTAGTAGATTATAAGTAGATTTCGTCAAAATCTAGTGACGAAGTAGATTTTGATTTGTATAGGAAATCTAGTAAAAACCACTAGATTTTGGTCGAAATCTCGTAAGTACTAGATTTCACTCCAGTGTAAATGCACTATAAGGTAAAATACATATTTATATCTACAATAATTTCAGAGTTTGCGATGTAGTTGTCGTCTATACATATAATAAAACAGTAAGTCTTTCCTGTCTATCTGTCTGTCTGTCTTTCTCTGTGTTCGTATAACGTAAAAACTATTGGATAGAATTAAAAGAAATATTGAAAGGAGGTGCCTTAGTATCCAGATTTTAATATGGGATACTTTTTTTTCCGCAAAAATATCTTATTTCCAAGAGCAAGTGGAGAAAAAGCAGTGCAAATACGATGAATTTTTACACCGATGTAAAAGTACTGCTTACTTTAAGGCATCTTTTACATTTGAAAACGGTTTATTTTAAGCACGGTTGCGCAGCAGATTTCGCTGTTATAAAATAATCAGTAACTTATTTCCTGTCTGTCTTTTGCAGAGCTTTATATTAATTTTTATAATTTTTATAATTTTATAATTTTTATAATTTTAGAATTATATTCAGGCATGGTTACCTTTATAATATAAAGTAAATAGGTAAGACTCTTAAAATTTGGTGTGAATTAATTTCAAAACAAAATAGAACAAAATATTGTCAGGACACACACAATGTGTGTCGGCACAGCTAGTCTTCAATATAATTAAGTAGCGACAATTGTACGAGTAGTAAATTTGTAGTCGTGCAGCGATGCAGCAGCTGTCGTCTATAAGTTTAATGCATAATAAAGATATATTTTTATAAACAAGTAAGGTACACAGAAAAAAATGTTTGCCCCAAATAATGGTTTTAATTAGTTTCCGATAAAAATGTAATTATTTTTTTAATACATTCAATTACATTCTTAATGAAAGAAAACAGTAATCTTCGAAACAAATAAATATTTGAATCAATTAAAAATGTAATTAAATTTGTATCGAACTAATTAAAACCTTTAATTGGAGCAACAATTTATTTTTTAAATACATATCTGATCACATTTATGTAATTTATATCATAATAAAACTAAATTTCATTATAAAATGGTCATATTATATCTTACACTGTTGATGTTAAGTTAGACAATAACATGGTTTTATCATAATAATATTATTATGTTAATACTAGGGTTTGACTATAGCCATATAATTTAATCATAGTATGTTGCTCTTAAATTATTGTTACCTCAACCATGTTTTTTCTTTGCGTATGGAAGTGCAAATGTAGTTCCTTTTAGAATGAATGTACAAGCAATTTTTCCAGTATTAAACTCAGTTAATTTTAAACGCATTAATAAAACCTCTTTAAAAAATTCTCATGCCTTAAACTGCCAGTTCAGACCATTTAATCGAAGTAACACAATACTCTTTTTAACCATTTTGTTTATACAACAATAGGAGCTTGACAACAAATAATAAATTTAATGAAGCTTACAAATAACGATAACGTTTAAATAAATTTCATTATACCAAGGTCTGCGTATCGTATCTGTTTAAAAGTGTATGCTTATGTTATCCTCTCCCTTATTTTATTATCTAAATAAAAATAACATAAAATGTAATTCCTCTACAAAATAATTACAATAAAAAAAGTTGTAAAAAACGTTTAAAAAAGTTTATCTGTGAAGTCCAACAATTAATTCATGCGTAATAAAATAAATTTGACGCCAATATAAGAATAATTATTTGATGATTTGTGTTAAGAACCACAAGATTTTGTTTACAAGGATTTAGAAATGTTTATATTTTCCCTTGGTTGCTTTCAAAAACAAGAGTTTTTTTTGTAATTAAATAGAATTACTTTATAAAATTTTTTAATAATTATTGTTTAACTTTAAGCAATAAAAATTGTGCGTTTTAAGGCAATAAAAACTTGTCCTTTTTATTTAAAAACTAACCGCTTTAATATACGGGTAGTGTAAACAAAATAGTTTAATTTGATAAATTTGTTATAGGTCTTTCTTGGAAATATAATAAATGTCCTATTAAAAACTTTTTCAAACTTTAATTAATATAAAACTTTTAACTAAATTGTGCCAGACTCTGACAGCCATGTCAATTTAAAGTTCAAATTGAATTTTTTTGTATAAAACGTTTGGTTTATCAACGGCTAATAAGTAAAGTTTAGAGGCTAAACTTTACATTTTTTTCTTCACGTAATTCATCTTCATTTATAATTGAACTAACAATAAGTATTGGACACTAAATTTATTTCCATGGTTATTGATGTCATTTTGAATTAATGTCTGCTTCTTAATCAAATGTATCCATTGCAAGAGCTCTAAGCTTCTGCATATTAAGCTAATTTTGCTTTGACTAATGGCATGTTGAAATCTTTGTAGTTTTCAATATGCGACTTGGATCATTCGTAGAATACTACTTTAACGTCTTTGAAGTTTTGTTTAGTCTAAAGCTTAGTTAGTAACCCATAACTGAATGCCATATCACCATAATGTTTTCAGGATTATATTATAAAGAAAAAGTTTTCAATCTGAGCTTAGGCTTAAATTTTGAACTGCCAATAACCCAATTTATTTGCACTGCTTTTATTGATTATATCAATTTTGCTTCTATGTAACTTTTCCAGGTTGAGCTTCGATTAAGATGTATACCATGATATTTGGCCTCCTCCTCTTTATACAGTACGATTCCTATATGAGGAAAATTGGGCGTCTCAAACAGTTTTAAATTTTAAATAACAGTTTTAAATTTAAATTAAATTGCCCCAAATGGGCAATCTTGACTTTGGATTTTGGTGTTTTTTTCAGATTTAAGTTTTGGTGTGTTCTGACATTTATAGTCAAATTTTATGGCTAACATTTTTGTAGAATATTTTATTTCTGCCCTTGCTCTTTTCCGGGGTATTTTCTACGATTTGTTAGAATAAATCCTGAAAATTTCGTTGTGCAAGGGAGCTAGGGTTAAAATGTTCCACAAAAATATTAGCCATAATATTTTCTACAAAGTTTCTAAACATACACTACACTTTAGATGCAAAGAAAACACAATTTTATATAAATTTTAGATTAGCCCTTAATGTTTAATCTTGAATTTGATTGTTTTTTGTGGTTTGTTTTAAGTTTTAAGTTTTGGTATGTTCTGACTTATACACCTAATTCCGTTTTTACATGGTATACTAATCGTAAAAACCTTTTAAAATTAGTGAAAAACAAGATTTTTTAAAAACAAGAATTCATGTTTATTTTACTAAATCGCATACTCGTATATGTAACGAGTGATTTTTTAAGAGCTTGAGAACTTTTTTTTTAAAAAAAAACGCATAAAATTTGCAAAATCTCATCGGTTCTTTATTTGAAACGTTAGATTGGTCCATGACATTTACTTTTTGAAGATAATTTCATTTAAATGTTGACCGCGGCTGCGTCTTAGGTGGTCCATTTTGGGCAACTTTTTCGAGCATTTCGGCCGGAATAGCCCGAATTTCTTCGGAAATGTTGTCTTCCAAAGCTGGAATAGTTGCTGGCTTATTTCTGTAGACTTTAGACTTGACGTAGCCCCACAAAAAATAGTCTAAAGGCGTCAAATCGCATGATCTTGGTGGCCAACTTACCGGTCCATTTCTTGAGATGAATTGTTCTCCGAAGTTTTCCCTCAAAATGGCCATAGAATCGCGTGCTGTGTGGCATGTAGCGCCATCTTGTTGAAACCACATGTCAACCAAGTTCAGTTGTTCCATTTTTGGCAACAAAAAGTTTGTTAGCATCGAACGATAGCGATCGCCATGCACCGTAACGTTGCGTCCAACAGCATCTTTGAAAAAATACGGTCCAATGATTCCACCAGCGTACAAACCACACCAAACAGTGCATTTTTCGGGATGCATGGGCAGTTCTTGAACGGCTTCTGGTTGCTCTTCACTCCAAATGCGGCAATTTTGCTTATTTACGTAGCCATTCAACCAGAAATGAGCCTCATCGCTGAACAAAATTTGTCGATAAAACACATTTCGAACCGAACACTGATTTTGGTAATAAAATTCAATGATTTGCAAGCGTTGCTCGTTAGTAAGTCTATTCATGATGAAATGTCAAAGCATACTGAGCATCTTTTTCTTTGGCACCATGTCTGAAATCTCACGTGATCTGTCAAATACTAATGCATGAAAATCCTAACCTCAAAAAAATCACCCATTACATATAATGTGTATTTGCAACTTTTATTTTCATATCTGGTGTATGATGAAGACTTAACAGATAGTTTCGTTCCAGAAATCAGTGATTGCCTAATTGCAATTTAATTTTTTTATTGTTCTTGCTGTGGCTTCGTTTAAGCCCAACATTTTGTTAAGAAATGTTGAGCGTTCTCCATTCCAAAGGTGATCTAAAATTTCAATTTTGGTTTCCAAAAAACTGGCTTTACTTTTTAGATTTGTATTTGTAGTTGTCGACCTTTTCTTTTAGCGATGCATTGTTAGTTCACAAAATATTAACACATTTCCATAGCTCTGACACGTAAATTTGCTTGCATACGCAAACAGGGAGTTCCTATAAATTTGTGATATGAAAATATTTAGTAAAACTTAAATTTTGCAAAAAAAAAATCTGGGCCCAAATATTTTGAATCGTGCTAACTGGAATAAAATCGTGTAAAAAATTTATTTTTTTTATTTTCAAACTAGGTTAAATCAAATCCGTGTAAAAACAGAATTAGGTATATGGTAAAATTGTATGGCCAACATTTTTGTAGATCATTTTATTGCCGACCTTCCCCTTTTCTGGGTATTTTTTATGATTTGTGAGAATAAAGCCACAAAATGCCGATACGCGGTGGAGTTATAGTGTTAATATATTCTACAAAAATAATTATCATATCATTTCAGTACCATCTTCAGAAACTCATTTTCTACAAAGTTGCCTAATATACCTTTCACCTCAGATGTAAAGAAAACATAGTTTTATATACCGATATGTTGCAAAAACAGGCCACAGTTAGGAAACTTAACCGCCTTTCAAATAAAATTTAGATGTGATCTCCTCTACCTGAATCAATCTTTGGAACCCCCTTTTTATAACTTCCTTGTTAAATTCTACTCCACTTTATACAGTATTTAGGTAAATAATTTTGATAAAATTCATACAGGACAACAATTGTTTATTTTGAGTACGTTAGTAGCAGTCTTTTTGTTATAAATTTTTTTTTTGATAGATATTATATATATTTAAGCGATCTCGACCAGATGATTAGAACCGCTTAAACTTTTGTTTTTGTAGGCTATGAATTTTTTAATATTTTATTTATTTAATCGCATTTTCCTTAAATTAAAGCAACAGTATTTTAAGGGTCCCTTTCTAAAAAAAATCATTTGCTATTAGTAGAATAAAAATATTTTTTTTTTAATAAACATAAGTATAAAATGGGCAATAAATTATTTTAACTAAAGTGGAAAGAGCCAAAATCTATGTGTGTCGTTCACAAGGATGTTCCTATATAACTATTGTGCATGAAATTAAGCAAAGCTATATTAAAAACTATGTACTAAATTTAACGGAAGAATTTCAACCGGTTTCAGCACCTAAATCCAGGTATCAAGCTGGTATCCTGACAAGTATCTCCGAAATAAAAAAAGAAACGAAAGAAAAATCAGCAGCTGAATAAGTTAAAGAAATGTTGGTTTCAGCGGCAAA
Source organism: Phasia obesa (assembly GCA_949628195.1). NCBI lineage: Eukaryota > Metazoa > Arthropoda > Insecta > Diptera > Tachinidae > Phasia > Phasia obesa. The sequence continues at coordinate 171,944,865 of OX451215.1, read as the reverse complement.
AAGAAAAAGAAAAAAATAACTTAGATGGCCCAGACGGCTTCAGTTATTATTTTCAATTCTGGACTAAAACTTATATGGTGTATACCAAAAAACGATAACGGGTGAATTAGGAACGTTCTTCTTACAATTTTACGATCAAATTTGTTTATAAACTCATATCTGTGTTGATTTTAAATCTATGAAATCTTCTTCTTGTGGGCTCTATGATTTTAATCATCGAATGCTGGATATTGATCGCTTTAAGCAAGAGCCCCTACGCAAACCCCTAAGGTTCTGTGAGCACATACACAATCTTAACGAGAATCTCACAGAGAACAAAACATGTAAAAATTTTAAATCAGTGGCATATGTACCAGCTTTCAACAAGGTAGGTTTGTGTCACTTTACTAAATATTTAGCAAACCAATGCATTTTCATTTTAACCACTTTTTTTGGTTGGAGGCCTTTGCTTTAAGTAAAAACGATAATTTTGAAAAAGAATTATATGTGGTATGTAATAGGGAGGTCTAATGACCATACCACTACCATTAAAAACTATTTTAAACAATATTATGGTCTCAATAAACTAATTTTTCCAAATATTTTAATAAAAAAATTGTTCCTAAATCGTTAAAATGCAATCACAATCAAAGTTTTATGAGTTTACAAAATAATATAGTTTTTATAATTATAATATATTGTTAACAAACAAACTATGCTAGTTTTTTCATGCCACTAATTCCTTAATAGTGCCAGTCTTGAAGTATCATCGTCTTCGATTTTTATCTTGGCTAGATGATACTTGAAGTTTCCATATGATCTGTGATTAAATTGTTGTTATTTTACAACGTAGAGATTTCATCATTAAGGAGTCTTTCACAAGCTTTGACCGAATTCGCAAAATTTCAATAGGTCTATGATCATTACCAGCATAGATGGATATAATTAATGAACAGCTGTTCAATAAATTGTTAGTATTCTAAATAAATACGCCAATATTTGTTAAAAACAGACGAGCTATTCATATAACATTTTACCTACAGACAGAACTTCGTCGAAATTGGTATAGACAATTTTAGCATGAGTGGTTTAGCATGATTGGTTTATATTTATTTGTACACCCTATAAATATGTTCCGTTAAACATCTATTACTTCATGTAACCATTTAAATAGTTGTGTTTCTCAATATATTTTTCACACTATTTCTATTACTTTGTTAACTGAAGTTTGTAAAACTTTTCTTCAAGAACTTCCGTTCTGCAAGTCTTTCTCTTATTTTTAACTGCACGTTTTTCATTAAAATCCTACGAACTTTGCTTCTGCTCGTTTTTTTTTTCAAATTCTTTGCAAAATATATTAGATTATTTAATCGTCTTTGTAGTAGTTTCACCTTTTAAAACTTTTAACCCAATATTATTTAATATTTATAATTCTATATACAAAGTATAAAAGTTTTTCTTTCAAACGCCACCACGAGGCAGAAAATCTTTTAATGCTCGAACGCTCGTAATGCCATTGTGTGTGCAGACACACAACACCAAAGCGAACATTTAAACCCAAAACTCAAGATACCTACACTCACTCAGGTTTTAAAGGCATTTTTGTGTTGATTTTTTAACATATTTTTGCAAAAGAATTATATTTTAAAAGAAAACTCTTTCTGAAATATTTATTTTTATACATTTGTATATATATAAACATATACACACCTAAATATCACTAATACTAGTAAATTTCTACACTCTTGTCTTTAGTTCTAAACAATTCATTTATAAATGGGTTTTCCTATGCCCTTTGGGATGAAAGGGTAAGAGTGTTTATAGTTTAGATGTTTAGTTGACTGTTGTTATATTTGGTGTTGCTTAATGTTCATTCAAACAATGTAAGTGGTTTTTATAGAGTGTTACTAAAAATTGTTTTTAAGTTTTTGTACATATATATTTTTAAACTCAAAACATGTTAAATTTAGTACTTCAAGATTACTTTGAGTTAAAATTGTGGGCCTGAGTTGAAGGCAATGAGTTAGTCTATATATCATTTTTTTTAATTAGCACGGTAAAGATTATGATTCATTATAATACTCTGTCGTTCGATCTGTCAAAAATGGCATATGGGCACAAAAATTATGATAGTGCGGATTAGAAGTGTGTATGTATGACAGACTTTTTGAAATGTGTGACCGATCTAATAATCTTTTGAAAAAATTTGTAAAATACATTTCTCCATACGATAAGAGTTGGTAAATCTTCATTTTGTACAATAGTGTGGCACCTAGAACGCAATTTTGAAACGATGTTTTGTGTAGGACAGAATTCTGTCAGATTTGTTGTGATTGAATGCTACGATTGCGTAGGATAGTAAATCCTGGCCTTTAGTAACATTGATAAAGATTTATCAAAAGAAACTAGAGATATTCTTACATAGAAAAATATCAAGTACAGGCTGTTATGATCGTGGCTTCATGACATAAGTGACGATGACGTTTTTGTGTTAATATAAAACATGAAGAATTTGACTGGTTTGCTATTACTACAGGGCACTGTACTCCAAGTACCGTAACATTTAACATCCTTCGAAGAACAGCAAAAACATAAATGTATGTAAATCTTCCCATTTGGCAGGTCCTTTTAGCTGTGAATGTGATTTTATACTAAAGTAGTATAAAGTATGCTTTTAGGATTTATTAAAATTTATGTAAAAACGATTTTTGATCTCCCTCGTTCCTCTATGATTTCTGGTATTCGACTGGAAATTTACTTACTTTTATTGAATCTCGTGCTGTCCTAGCCTTTTAATCTCGGCTGTGATTTCAGTCTAGCGAGTTATACATGTCGACATTCTTTCTCATCACAGAGTCTATGGTAATTGCATTTACTTAAGGATAGGTCTCCATAGCGCCCCCATATAATATGTGTCTGCCCGTGGTTCAAACCTTTATAATGTTAGACTTTTTTCCAAGCACACTTGGCCACACTTGCGAGTCCATAACCTGTACTAATCTAGTTATCTATTTGTAGGCAACTAGATTATATCCTCCTCCTTCCTAGTCTTCCTGCCAACTTTTATTTAGTTCATTTATAATTTATTGTATCCTCAATATTTTTTAACTAACAATAATTACGCATATCTTAAATCTAAAATAAAAATATACTTTTTAAACCCAGCCAGTGCTAGACAAAAATATTGTTTGTTTCACGGTTGTTGCAATCATTTACGGGTTATCCCTCTGATGTACGGCCAAGAAAAGCAGCATCTGAGTCGAATGTATCAGGTTCCCTTAGAATGTTACGCACCAAGGGGTTTGGATGAGATTCAAGCTTCATTAGATACGTTACTGCATGTTTCTCTAATTCTACTTTGACTGAAGGCATGTTTCGAGTTTTTTTATATACCAAGGAGCAACTATAATCATACGTAGAAACTTATTTTGGCACCTTTGAATATTTTCTATATTGCTAGCTGAGGCATTACCCAAACATAAATGAATGCCATAACACCAAATTGGTTTTGAAGATCGACTTGTACAGTTGAAGTTTACAATCTAAGCTCAGGGTGGAGTTTCCGCCAATAAGCTAATTTAGTTGTACTGCTTTTAATTTCATCTGTGTTCATTTGAAATCTATGTGGCTTTTCCAAGTAAGACGAAGGTCAAGTATATCCAGGTATTTAAGGTCTGAAAACTGCGGTTTTTATATGATTTAACTGCAGTCTTCATCTTCAATTGTCTAAACCAATCTTGGTTTTGGGTTTTATTCTGCAGAACATAAAAGTTTTAGAAACTAGCTTATGCCGTGAAAATCAATGTCAGTGAATTTATAATTTTTAGAATTTAATAGGTTGTGTTTTAAAATTATATGCGTACAACTCCCTTGTATAGTCAAGGAAAAAACAGGCTTGGTTGGAACAGTGAGCTTAGTACTTCGACGTCAAAGTGAAAAATTAATGTCGTTAACCTAGGGTAGAGTGTTTTGTATTAGTACTTTGAGTTTTCAATAGCTTGATAGTTAGGACGGTGTGTCGGGTACCACATACAAAGTAATTATCCTATATATATGGAAAACATCAATCTCTAAATTTGACATAGGCTTCGCTGAGAATAACATATTTTCTCGAGTTTAAGTTTCATCATACTTCCACTTATAATAACGTTTGTGGAAAAAAGCCAGCTTAATTTTAATTTAAAAATCTTATAAAATTGTGTAAATAAAGGCATTCTTTTTTAACCAAAGTTCTTTTTATATTAAAAAAAATACCAAATCACCAAAAGCACCAAAGTTCTGTAAGGTATTTTTATAAGTTAATGGCTCTAGAATAGCAACATTTTACGTCGAACATAGTATAGTTGAGTATTTATTTACGTTTTAATACTGTGTTGTACGTTTAAATTTCTGCTTACCCTTTTGTTTCAACAGTTAACACTTTCTAAGAAATCCTTAAATTTTAACCCCTTTCACATATTGAAACGAAGTTTGCTATATGTAAAATTATTTACATATATAATCTTTTGTAGTTTTATTATTTAGAAGATCTGCTTTGTAGTAAATTGAATGAAACATTTATTTATTAAGGAAGCAGTGGCACTTTAAAGAGAGAAAAACTTTATAATTGTCTACCCTAGGGAAATTTGTTTAGATTTTAAATTGTTGATGTTTTGTGGTTAGGAACTCTGGCCTGCTACTACTTCAGTGAGAATCTAAGATTATGTTTGTGAAAGTATATAAACAAATTTCGTTTTTTTTTTTTTTTTGTTATCTTGCTAAGCAGCATAATTTATTTAACTTTTTACAAATGTCTGTAAAATTTCTTAGTTTCGTATAATAATTTAATTAAAAACATTAAAATTATTGCAGCAAACTCTAATGATAAATTGGGTTTAATATTAAATTCAAAAGATGTACTAAAGAAATAATTCTTAAAATATTAATTATAAATAAAAAGAAAAGATGGGTTTATTTGTAATATTTTACAAGCGCTTAAATTGAGCTTTTAGTCTTATTCATTTTATTATAATCCAAGCAATGCAAAAAAAGTTACTAGTAATATTTGAAATTACCTGTAAAATAATGAATTTGGCATAAATAAGTTTATTTATTTACGAATCATTTTTAAATATTTTCACTCGTACACAGCAAAACTTATTTACAAAATTTGTTCAATGAAATGATCGTTTGAACAATTTTTCTCTTTCTAAAAAATTTATATTTGCATTGAGCAATATTTTCGTTTGATTTTTATATTCTGGCTAACAAATTAAAAAAATAAAACCAAGAAATAAAGGTATATTCGGCCGTGCCGAATCTTCCATACCCTTCACCACGGTGATTTTATATACACAGCCATATACATAAATTAAAATAAGTCATATGAGAAAAAACTCATTATTAGCTGCGCAGCCGCTGATGAAAACAAACACCTAATTCTGTTTTTACACGGTAGATTGTTTCCAGAAAAAAACGTGCAAAAAAAAAAATCGTCTAAAAAAAGACATTGATCGTATGCAAAAATAGGTGATTGGTTCCTTATCTCTAAAACCCATTAAAATTAGTTAAAAACAAGGATTTTTTACGAACAAGAATTTATTTTACTAAATCACATATATATATATGTACATATAATTTGTATTTGCACTGTTTATTTACATCTCTAGTATATGATGAAGAACAGATAGTTGTGTTCAAGAAATCACTGATTGCCTAATTGAATTTGAATTTTTTTTTTATATGTAGTTCTTACTGTGGCTTCGTTTAAACCTAAAATTTTGCCAAGAAATGTTGAGCCTTCTTCATTTCGAAATCGATCTAAAATTTCAAGTTTGATTTCTAAAGAAATGTAGTTTTGTATTTGTAGTTTTCGACGTCTTCTTTAAGGGATGCATTGATAGTTCACAAAACATTAACACATTTCAATTGCTATGACAAGTACATTTGCTTGTATGCACCAAAAGGGAATTTCTATAAATTTGTAGTATGAAAATATATCGCAAAACTTAAATTTTACAAAAAAAATCTAAGCCTAAAAGATTTTGAATAGTGCTAAATGGAATAAAATCGTTTATTTTTTTTATTTTCAAACCGTGTAAAAAAAGGCCGTGTAAAAACAGAATTGGGTGGAATCGTTTACCTATAAACGTGTGTATTTTATTTTTGACAGTTTTTAGTCGGTATGCTGATGCGATGCTGTCTCTTTGTTTAATGCATCTAGGTTTTTAAACAGAGATCATGAGATCTCTATGTTACTGAATAAACATATATTCTTACTATTAAAAATTGTTATGTTATGTTACACTCATGATTTTCATTTCCATAGAAATATTTGAAACATATTTTTTTTAATATTTCGAAAATTGTTTGTACAAATTGTTTGCAAAAATATTTTTATGAAAAGTTTTTGTAAAATTGCATTCGAAAATTTTTTAGAATATTTTTTTCAAAAATGTTTTGTAATTTTTTATTTTAATATTTTTTAAAATTTTTAAATTTTATTTTTAAATCTAGGACCTTCATGCAATCTTTATTAGTTAGAATGGTCAAACTAAAGCAAACAAATTTCCACATATTGACCACCCAAGTACATTTTAACTGCTTGTGGTGAGCAGTAGGCCCATTGGCTACCTCTATGTGCATTGGTTTTCATAAAAGCCTTTAATACAAATCAAAGCGGAAAAACCTTACGAACTTAAAAATAAACGATCTACATACAAGTCTGGGTCTAATATTTATTTAAAAAAGGCAAAAAAGAATTATTAAAACCGAAAAAAATGAAAACAACGTGAAAATATATAGGTGTGCGTGGGTTTTTGCCCGCAGCCTCCAATGATATTGCTGTATTGCAATCCCAATATTTTCGAAAATATGCCTGGCAGATTGGTGGGCTTAAATTATCTGTACCTCGTCTGGCGCCTTGGAAAATGACATTTCAACGTCAACATGCACAGACGGACATCGATTAATCAACTTGTATAAGGATTCAGAATATGTATACTTTATGAGATCGTAAAGGAATATTGAATAAATTGCACACGGAATGACAAACTTATATACCTTTTCCACCTTTGGTGAAGGGTATAAAAACATATTTGCAAATATTGTTATGCATATTATGAAAATTTCCACGTTTTTAATTTTGAACAGTTTTTTTTGAAGGTACACAGCATGGAAATCATTTTATTAAAATATTTTTGTAGAAAAATTGTCAACTACTATAATTATGTTTATCAGTTTATGGAATACCATCCGGCCCAGAAGTTTGCAAAATATGAGCTTGAGGAAATGATAATTTTTTTGCAAAAATGGCATCGAAACCCACATCTTTGAGGGCCCATAAAAAAAACCTGGAGGACTTTAGGCAAAACTGGGAGACAGGGGTCTTTTTTTTTGGTCTTTTTTCACGTAGTGGTGTCCGTATATGGTTATTTTGCCATGACTTAAAAAATTACACAGTGTGTTATCTTTATCAGCATGGTCGGTAAATATTTTGTTATCTGTTAAAAGAGTCGGAATTGAGAAACGAATGACCAGAAGTTCTTGCCGAGAGGCATAAAGAAATTTAGCACAAAGATGCTCGTCATACAGGCCTTTTTCACACGAAGACTTTGTTGTAGGTTTAATCGAAATTTGCTTAGATGGAATCAAAGCCTTCATTCCTAGCAAAATTATGCTGACAGCCATTAACGCCATGGCATCAGTATTGCTGTCTAGAAAGCAAAGTTTCCAATTATGTGGCAATATATTTCTGAAAGAGAACAACTGTTTTGCAAAATTTTGTTTTTTTTATCATCTGAAAAAAACAAAAAAAAAAAAAACAAAATGAAATGAAATAAAATAAAAATTAAAATTTTAATTTCTTTCCTTCTGAATTTGAAAACTTATATAACCTGGATTACATCACGAATTATAGACTTAAAAAATTATTTCCATAAATGGCAACAAATAATATGTGGGTAAACATTTCTTTATATTACTTTTTTAAACATTAGTGTTATTGATGTGTTTAGCAGCAGTTGTGTCAAATAAAGTTCATTTAATTTAATTTAAATTTGTGATATGGGATATCATGTTTGGCACTTTTTTTTCAAAATTAATGGCTTTTGTTAAACAAGTACAATCTGTCTTTATATCTACATACGTTTACTATGGGCTTACTATGGGATTCTTTAGTATGGGTTTTTTTAGCTTTAAACCAACCAACCAAACATATGATAATTATACCTTTGTCAAGGTTAAGAATTTCATACGCAACAATACACTTACTTTTACAAATGTCAACTTTTCTATTCAGATATAAATAAGTACATAATATAATATGATTTTACCTTTAAAGAAAAAAACGTGTCCTTGTGCGGGTACATGTGTGCAAAATTGTGCACAAAGATACGAATTAAAGAAGTTTCTCTTAGTTCCATATGACTTTGTGTTTCAGAATAAATCAGTTTGTGTTTACTTGTACTCCACTAACCAAGCCACATCAAAGTAACTTGGTAACTTGGTTTTGACATAAATAATTAACAACTTGTGATGTGATGTTTTCGTTTTCGTTTTCGCTTTCGCTTTTGTTTTTTTTTGTGTACTTGTGTAGAATTTATGGCTTTTGTAAAGCTGTTAAACTTTTTCTGTATTTTTTTTTTCTTAATATTTTATAAACATAATCGTGGTTGTGTTTGTCATAAATGTATGTATATCTTTGGAAAACAAATAAATTTAATAATGATGAGTTAACTAGTCATATATTATATAATATACATGCACAGTTTCTCTTTTTTAAAATAAGCTGAATGACGCGACATATGTATCACGAATAAAGTGGCAGCTGAATGCAAAGACTTGTAAAGAAAACTTTTAAAATTTATTTAATTTTGTTTTGCACAAAGTAAATTTAATAGTCTTAATTCTAATCTCTCTACGTTCAAACATTATAACTAATTAATAAATTAATTATTTAGGCTTAAGTTCTCAATTATAAAGAGATAAAGAAAAATTAGATACCAAGAAAGCAGAATGCATTTTCTAGACAGATACGTCCGTCATCAGTACTCTTTGTATCAATCTACCCGGTAGTTTCAATTGTTATTAATTTTCTATCTAAACAAACTTATCAAAGAAATAGAATCTGAGAAATTTTAGATTAGATTGATACAAAGTGTACTGTTGACGGACGTAGCTGTCTAGAAAATGCATTCTGCTTTGCTGGTATCTAATTTTTCTTTATCTCTTTATAATTAAGAACTTAAGCCTAAATAATTAATTTATTAATTCAAAAATAGTTCAAATAAAATTCATATAATTATAACTAATTTATACATATAATAAAATAGTAACTCATTTCCGTCTGTCTGTCTGCTTTTCTTTCTGTTCGCATCACGTAAAAACTACTAGAGGGATTTTAACAAAATTTTGTGAGGAAGTACCTTATCATCCCGATTCCAATATTACTTCTTTCAGCAAAAATATTTTATTTCCAAGAGAAAGTGGAGAAAAAGCTGTGAAAGTATGCAATTTCCGGTTGAAAGGTGCTGAAATTTTCGGTTTAAAACAGGGATATTTTAAACACGGTTGCGCACCTTTTATTTCTGAAAGTGGGATATTTTAAACACAGATGGCGCCAATTGATTAATATTTGTATTTTTACCTTTTGGAATTACAGTGTTTTTAAAATATTTTAAATACCTTTTACAGAGCTTTACAATAATTTTTTTATAAATTTTAGAATTTTATCCAGGGATGTGTACCATTATATAAAGTAAATACATAAACCATAACTGAAGCACTATAAAGGTAAGAGTCTTACAATTAGTGTGAAATACTTTCAAAGCGAAATCGAGCAAAACATTGTCAGGACGCACACGACGCACACTGGGTTGAAATTGTTAAAAACGGCTCTTAATTCAGGCGTTAAAGATAGCACTTATTTTTTCGTTTCTTAGTTTTTAGTGGGTCATTACTACTTAAAAAAAAAAAAAACATTTTTGAAAAAAAAAAAAAAATTTTTTAAATGCCAGGGTAGTTCGTTTGTCAGCTCGTATGAATATATAAATTGCTTTAGAAGCTCCATTTTTAAAGATAAATGAATGATTTTTTTAGGCTAATAACTCAAGGTACAAAAATTCAACGAAATCGGTAAATGATTTCGTATAGCCCCCATAACAATTTTCCCCGAAATAGGCCATACTAATCCTTATTTATTAAAAAGTTTTTATTAATATAAATTTACATTTTATGTTTAATACTATTAGTCTTCATATTCGCTGTCACAAAAATAAATATCATCGGAGTTATTTTCTTCAGAAATTTCAGGTAATAATGGAAGGTCCAATACCTGCTGTGGTAACACGCTAATTTTCTTTTTGTAATGTTTGCTCATATTACTAATAATAGGATCAGAACTTATTAAAAATCTATTGAAAATATCTTCACGACTGCATTTCCGTGAAAAATGTTCTCTGTATGATTTAAAATATTTATTATGAGCTTCCTGTGCTTCCTCCGATAACTGGCCAATAGGTAACAGTGCATGAATAATAATCTGCGGACCATGCATTAAAAATTTATGTAAAGTGGGAGACATGTTATACCATGGGTATTTTTCAACAAACTATTTTGCAGTCGATAAAGTAAATTTCTAGATTTTTCAACATTCATCTGATGACTGCACGATACAACAACTAATATAGTAAGTAACTTTTTGATTAGTTCAACATCGATTTTTGTTATTTCCGCAGAAACTTCGGGATTTTGAAAAAAACATCTGGCTGCTTTCCTGTCATTTGAGTTTCCAAATCCTGGTTTTGGTTGCTCAACTATAAGTCCGGTTTTTTGTCGGAACTCGATCTGTATTTTTGATCACATCACATTGAATAAAACCAGAATAATAACACCACGATATAAAAAAGCAAAACAGTTACAATTGAAACAAACAAAAAGAAAGTTAAAAAACAATTATTCACGTTGCTAAGCATACACGAAATTTTCTTTGATGTTGAAATAGAAAACAATTTTGTTCCCTTCTTATTGCAACAAACCCGCAACATGTTTTTATATGATTTGTAAGTAGAGATATCATAGAAAATTCAAAAAATTTTTTTTTACCCAAGCTTCCCCAAACTTGAAGTGAAAAATGATTGTTTTTTACACCAATTTCAAAAAAAAAAATTAAATATTAAAAATATTTCTACAACAAACACATTTAACTGAAATACATATTAAAGTTTCCAAATACCTGAAGTTGAAGGTTCCATTGAAAAAATATTAATTTTATGCTAGGAAAATACAAAAATTTAATTAAAAAAAAATTTTTTTTTCAGTTTTTACCACTGTTTTCAAAAACTTAAAAAAACTCCAACTTTGACAACGCATAACCCGAAAACTAGATAACATAGAAAAATTAAAAAGATAATTAGTGATGCACAATTTTGTTTACTAAAACCTGAAATAGATTACTTTTTAAAAATATCAATTTTCAATTGAGAATTTCAACCCAACGTGCGACGCGGGGGGCACAGCTAGTTCAATAATTAATGTGAGTGTGAACCGTTGTCGAAAGACGAATTGGTAAGTTTTGCAGATACATATATATATGCTTTAACGTTAATCCGTTTTTGTAAAAGTTGTATCTATAAATTTATTTTTTTTTATCATTCAAATTTGGAGGACATTCAAATGCACTTTTTGCAATATTTTTTTCCTTTTTTATTATTGTGCATTTATCACTGCGTATAAAGAGTCTTAGTTTATTAAAAGTTATTAAAAATGTTTAAGGATACAATTTATTTTTTATTTATTTTGTGAAACTAAAGAAATTTTTGGAAAAGAAAAACAATAAAAGCTTACTAACATACGTTTAATATTAAAAATATTTTTTTTTACTTCTGACGCTCTCTTTATTTGTAAATTTTTGTTTATTTAAAGAAAAATTCAGGTATATTTTTTGTCAACATCTTTGTAATCATCATTATTATTTTTTTTATTATCGTGGTTATATTTCTTACTGCCATTCGTTACTCCCCAGTCGGATTTTTGTGTTTTAAGTTTTCTTATTCTTTCATATTATATACACTATGTATGCATACATAAGTTTATGTAAGTTTTTCATTTTTCTTTCTTTGGCATTGTCTTCTTTTCCTACCGCCATTATTATCATCATTATACTTGATGCTGTTGTAATTGTTGCACCATTCGCTACAATGGATTCGAAAGACCATCAGGGTTTATTTCTTTCACTTTTTTCGCTCTTGATTTTTTTTTTTTTTAGTTTGGTTCCCCCAAGGAGTCTTGTGCTTGTCTTGCAAGCTGCTGCGGTACGGTCAAAATAAAGAATCAGAATTTGTTTGTCGGTTTTTTGTCTTATTTGCTTTTTTTTCTTTTTTGTCATTGTCTGTCACCCTGTTTGGTTTCAGTCTGTTATTTTAGTCAGTAAATTGTTTTTCTTTTGGCAGGCATGTTGTTTTATCAAAAAGATTTTAATGTAAGCAGATTCTTTAGATTGTTTGATATAAGAAATAAGATAAGAATTTACACTTTTAAAGTTTTAAATTGAGCATATAAAAACAGCGAAAATTTATTGGTTTTGGAATCTGTGTTGATAGAAGAAATGGTGACATATGGATAGCAAGAAGGTAATAAATTTATTGGATTAAACCATAGTAAATACCAGAAGCAGTTTTTTTCAAAGAAAACTCAGCTGGAGTTTTTTTTATCTATCTGAACGTTTAACGAACTGTCACAATTCTGGGACTTAAAGTAAATACTGAAAACAACATCGATCATTTTCCTATTAAGTAGGAACAACAATTTTTATCTTTGTCGAAGTTTCTTATTTATTGTTAGAAACGCGATAGCACTAAAACCCGAGCTGTCAACAGCCTGAGCACTATTTCAGTAAGCGAATAATTATTTTGAAAGCAGCAGCAATAAAGATATGGTTTTGTTTTCTTAATATTTGTTTACAAAATTCTAAAGTATTTGTTGCGTAAAAAAGATGTATCAGGAAAATATTATTAATTGTATGGAAGGCCTCACTAAAATAGTTCAAATTACCGCGTCAGTATATGAGGCAAAGAAAAAACTAAAAAGAAATAAACGAAGATGAAAACAAGAAATATAAACAGCTGACTGTTGTGTTTTAGTGGTGTCACTTTACATTTTTAGCGCTTTTTAAACAAGCTTTTTCTACGGTACGTCATAGAAAAATAAAAACCAATCACTAGAAAATTTCAGAATGGAGGGAATTTCTAAAATGACCAAGCCTTTTTTCGTAAATAAAAATTCCGGAAGTTTTTAGGGAACGCGGAATTTTTCGGGAGCTCAGGATTTTAAGAAAGTTTAAAAATTCGTTAAGAAGATTAATTTAAAAAAGAGTTATAATTAAAATTCTGATTTTATAAAAACATATTACTTTGGAATGCGGAAATAACTGTCCCGGGATTCGGGATTCAGCACATTTCAGGATTGGCATTTCTAGTGTAGACCGAAAATTGTTTTGAAAACTTGCTGCAATTTAGTTATAAGTGTTGACTATTTTTTCCTTATTGCTCAAATTATTGAGACTAGTGTTCGCCTAGTCGTTGAAATTCAACCTTTACTGCAATAATACAAAACCACTCAGATAAAACGTTATATTTTTCTTCGTTCTAATAAAATATAATATCGTCCTTTATCCGTTCTTTAATCGTTATATCTATAAATGAGAGCCTTTCAAATATATAATAGTTTTTTGTTATAATTATTTAGCAAATTTAGAGAGAAACAGAGATTATGGCTTTATGATTGGCTAATTTTTTAACTGATTTTATCTATCTCAGACACGAAAATGTAGAGGAATAAATACATTCTGCACTGCTCCTATGGGCAATCTGTCAAATAAAAAAACATCAACCGAATACGTTGAGTTTAAGACAGTTAAAATGGTTCTTAACTTATTTCACTTGCCTATTTATATATAGATTGTTGGATGAAAAGAGTAAAGTTAAAAACACAAATAAACAACATAAAATGGAATAGTTTATTGGTACCTTAAAAAATTGGGTGAGAAAAATATGTTTGCTAAAGGTCGTACGGGTGCCTGCTCTCGATGTTTTTTTACTCTGTTACACCCCACAAATAAACATCTGTTTTCACAAAATATTTTCTGCACTTCATCTAAAACTAGCTAACAAACAAAAAGCACTTTTAACAAGCCACTCCTTGTTGTATTGGCATTACTTATCCCTTTGTGCTGCCGACAAAAATAGAAATAAATCTAATCTTGACAGCAGCAGCACTAAAACCCGAGCTGTCGAGCAGCATGCTGTCGTCAATATAATCATTCTCATAAGAATGCATGTGTTTTAATTTTGACATATTGCTGCGGGCTGTCTTCTGTCTCGAATGTGTTTATAGCTTTAGTGAGAAAGCATTAAGCTTATGCCTTATCTTGATAAAAAAAGTATCGTAGGCTAGGTTGTGTTAGTTAAGCAGTCAGATATATATAATCACCTAGTTATGTCCGATGTAAAATCCCTTAGTTTTACATGCAAAGAAAGTGTAAGAGCATAAATTTCTTTTTCATGATTTATTTATTGTATCTTCAAGTATTTGAGCTAAGATTAAGTACTCATCTAAGGTAAAATTGAAATATACTTGTAAAGTCCAGCCAGTGCTAGATAATAAAATTGTATGTTTCAGGGTTGCAGATGTAGATTTATATTAGGGCCATTCTTCTAATGTTCGGCTAAGAAAAGCAAAGACTCCTTCTTAGTCGAATGTAACTACGATCATTAAGTATTTTGTGAGGAGATGGGAATCGATGCGTCTCTAGCTTTTATAAATACTTTGTTGAATATTTCGCTATTTCATCAGTAATTAATGGAATCGAAAGAACTAGTAATGTTTGAGTTTTTTCATATAATAGGGTGTAATCATTCGTAAAATTTTATTTTAGCGCCATTAAATTTTTTCTAAGTTTGAAGTTGAGGAAGTGACTCTTAGTTGAATCCCATAAATGAATTTAGTTTGAGGACCGATCTGTGCAATAAAAGTTTAAAGTCTAAGTCTATTTCTGCCAACAAGACAATTAATGTTTACTACTTTTAGCTTAATCTGTTTAAATTTTTCTTTGATATGACTTTTTCAGGTTATAACATCGATCAAGATGTATGCCAAGGTATTTAACCTCTGAGTGCTGAGGTATCTTCTGGTTATTTATGCGAGTCGAAAGGCATGAGTCTCTACGCAGCGTAAAAGTTATGCTTACTTTAGTTCATTTATTTTTATTTTTAATTTTTTAACCACATTTTTAAATGATGTATTTGGGGGCTTTCGTGAATGCTTGGAAAAGCAAATGTCGATTTGAGTCCCAAAATACGACCTTGGAGAACTCTGGGTTTAGATGGCTCAGACGAGCTTTAAAAGTCTCCCTCTTTAAGTATTAACTTCCGATCAGTTAAATAAATTTTTAAAAACTTTTTTTGTGGAAGTTAAGATTTAACTTATATAGTAAGCCTTCATGCCATACTTTGTCAAAAACAGAATACTATTTTTTTTTCTCAAGGATCGTTTTCACTACGTTACCTAGTATCTTCCTTTGTTCTATTGTGCTGTGTTTTCTTCGGAATCCGAATTGATGATTTGGGATACATCTTCTGACGCTTAAAATTAGGTTAAGCTTAGAAATTAAGATTTTCTTAAATAGTTTTTACATATTTTACAACAGGATTATTGGCTTAGGTATCAAAATTATTAAAGAGACCTTCCAAGGTTGAAGGAAACACTTAAGTCCTAAAATGGTAATAAAAACTTAACTTATTATTTAAACCGCTACTAGACGAAATTCCATTAGCATCTTGATAACTATTTTGTCATAACTATTAGCTTTCCTAGGATTTAGAATATCGAGTATTTCCAGACCAGTGATTATTTCTAAAGTCTAAATCTTAGTACTGTATACTGTATCACAATCGCCGGCATAACAATCGCAGTTCTTTAACATATAAAATGTGTTACCAATTTTTAATGATAGCGCATTACTAGACACTTGTCTTAATTTTTAGCGCTCCCAACAGTTCTGTTTTCGCAAGTAAAACCCTTCCTAGTACCCGAAGAAACTATTGCACATACCATTCATCTTTCAATAATAATACAAGTTAAGACTAAGAGTGAAGTGTTCTTTAGTCTTTCGAATAGACAATCTTCAAATATTCGAATAGACAATCTAACTTTCGTTTTATCTGCAATAAATTACTTTGCAATGCTCAAAAACTGATTGCATGAAATTTCAACAGAATTCGTTGATATCTCCCGGTATGATACTATACACAGAATTAATTAAAAAGATTGTAATATTATAAAATTTTTTTATTTTTCGCAAATTCTAAATTCCTCAGTATAGAGAATTTGTGCGCTAATAAACACATGTAAGTTGTGATAAAGGAAAATTTTTAGGAAATATCAGATTAGAAGAAAAATACCTGCAATGCCAGGAGTATTTCGATTTTACTCTTGTCGGTTGGATTTAAAACACAAAAGCTTTATTATCTGTCATATTAAAAGGTCTAAATACAAGTATCGTTTTAAAAACTAAATAAAATTTATCCAGTTTGATATAGCTTTATTAGAAGTAAAAAATATTCAGATTCACAGTATCTATAATTTCTATCTCAGGAATGGCTTGGATGATATTAGCCTTAAAGCTGTATACTGGATTATTCGTATAGCATCGAATTTTAACTTTAAGTCTTAGGTGATCAGCCCATAATTATGGCTCTGTAGCGTTTTCCGTTCATTGAAATGGCTTTACCAATAGTATTTTCGGAAAAAAATGTGCCAATGATGATACCATATCAAATCCACAACACACTATCACTATATATGAATCCACTGGCTTTTTAACAATGATGTGCTATTCCCAGATGCGTCAACTTTGCCATATAGCTGCCGAGATGAAAATGAGCTTTGTCAGAAAATATGATTTTTGCCCAATGTCGATATTTGATTAACAACTGAGAAGCCGTAAAGAAGTGGATGGTAATTTGCATTCGATTGCTGAGTCAATTGGAATTTGTTAGCGAATAACAGAAACTATAATTGTTGCCTACTAGCTAAACAGTCTCAGGAAATTTATTTTGCAGGCTTGCGTACAGCCTCATTTCGTACCGAAAAATTTATCAGTATCGAATTACTTGCAATCTAAAAATACACTTGTAATTGGTTCAACCGATAGTTTTAAAGAGAATCGCTTGGAAAAATACTACCAGCTCAATTGGCTAGTAGTTACTTTGGTAGTACACCCAATTCTGTTTTTACACGGTCTATCACGGTTTACACGATTTAACACGGTTTGAAAATAAAAAAAATTTTTTTACACGATTTTAACACGATTCAAAATCTTTTGAGCTTAGATTTTATTTGTAAAACTTAAGTTTTGCGAAATATTTTCATATCAAAAATTTAGAGGAATTCCCTTTTTGTGCATACAAGCATTTTTACTTGTTAGAGCACTGCAAATGTGCTAATATTTTGTGAACTATCAATGCATCTCTAAAAGAAGACGTCGAAAACTACAAATAAAAAACTACAACGTAAAGCCATTTCTTTAGAAAACAAAATAGAAATTTTAGATCGCCTTCGATATGGAAAAGGCTCAACATTTCTTGGCAAAATGTTCGGTTTAAATGAAGTCACAGTTAGAACTGTATAAAAATTAAAATTCAATTAGGCAATCGTTGATTTCTAGAACTAAACCATCTGTTAAGTCTTCATCATACACTAAAGATGTAAATACACATTATATGTACATACATGCTTATATGTGTAAAAATAAACATGATTTCTTGTTCTTAAAAAATTCTCGTTTTACACTAATTTTAGGAGGTTTTAGAGTTAAGGAACCAATCACCTATTTTGTGTATGATCAATGTCTTTTTTACACGGATTTATCTGGAACCAATCTACCGTGTAAAAACAGAATTAGGTGTATATCTACATGTCTGGTGCTTTTGGACAGAACTAAAAAACTTATGATTTAAAAGGATACTTGTATTTAGACTACCCTTTGTTCTTGTGTCAATTTAAAACAAATTAATTTCACTCAATTTTAATCTTTTAGTTTTTATACTAAAATAACTTTTCATTAGTTTTGACCTGATGCTACGCGATGTTCAAGCTAGTTTTAATTTTTTTAGAATATTTTTTTTATATTCTTTATTAACACAATTATTTAGTTTATTCCTTTGACTTAGATACTCTTAGCAATTTTTTATAATTTTACAAAGCGTAAAATAAATTGCATTAAATAAAGCGATTTCTCTTACAATATCTCTGCATTTTATACACTTTACTTTTATATTCCTATCCAACGATGACCTCCTTTATTTGATGAATTAAACTTCATTATAGTGTGTCTTGATATGAACGAAATTTAATAAAGCATAAAAACTTCATTTAAACACTCTATATCCTTAATACATTTTTCTTTTTCAAATTAAGGTTATTTAAAATATATTTTTTGTAAGTTTTTATAACATAAACTGCAATAGAAAAACTATGGCAGAAACAAATTACTTCAAATAAACGCTTTGAAAGAAATAGAAGAAATATGATTAAAGGAAACCATGGGGCCAAAAAAAGAACTATTGGAATTTGAAAAGAAAAGTAGATTATTATGTATTATATTTTAACAAGCTTTTCCGATTTGGCATAAAAAATAGGAAAATTAAATTTCATGCAGGCAGAGAAAGATATGGTAAGATCCATTCTATTTTCTTTGTAACAATATGTAGTTGCAGTGGTTGAAGTATAGCTATCTTAGACAAAACCTTTATCCCGATAAGCAAAAGTTTATTAACATTAGATTATCAAAAACGCAATTAGGTGCATCATGGTTGATAATGAATTGTGTCGAAAAAGGCATGGTTGTTGCATGGACACAAGAACCACATTATACATTGCATTACAATCTGCTTGCGTTTAAAATTAATCATCTCATTTAAAAAAATAAAAAAACTGAACGAAATTAGTTAGAACTTACTTCAAAATTTAAATATTAGAATATTAAAAATCCATATGTGTTATAATATGTTTTTAGTTAAACATAGTTATGGTTATTTTGTTTCTCAATATTATTATATTGAACAATATTATGATTCTAACAATAACAATATTATTACAATGTATAACAATGAATATATTATTTGACTAGCGCTGGTCATTTCTATTACTTTTAATTACTCAATACTACTGAATACTTTTCAGTTGGGTACTCAGTACATCCTTTTACATAATGACAACGGAAATTTATCGAACATTTTTTTTTTAAGAAATACCAACCTAATTTACTCTTGTGTACTGAGTACTCAAAAAAATTATCAAATACTGCATACCCGGCACCTACTACTCAATACTTTGGCAGCACTTGATTTGACTACAACTACAAAATTCAAACATATTATGTTTCTCTTAGATTAGATTATGGTTACCTTAACCATATTTAGGTGGAGTTGTAAGCCACTGAATAATCCGATTGATAAGTTTCGGCAAGGTCTTTTAGGGAATTTTTCAAGGGAGTTGTACGCAATTCATCTGCATTCCTTTAGCAGTTTCGGCAATTTTTTTAAATTGCCTAAACTTGGTCATTTTCTAAAATGACCAAGCCTTTTTTCGTAAATAAAAATTCCGGAAGTTTTTAGGGAACGCGGAATTTTTCGGGAGCTCAGGATTTTAAGAAAGTTTAAAAATTCGTTAAGAAGATTAATTTAAAAAAGAGTTATAATTAAAATTCTGATTTTATAAAAACATATTACTTTGGAATGCGGAAATAACTGTCCCGGGATTCGGGATTCAGCACATTTCAGGATTGGCATTTCTAGTGTAGACCGAAAATTGTTTTGAAAACTTGCTGCAATTTAGTTATAAGTGTTGACTATTTTTTCCTTATTGCTCAAATTATTGAGACTAGTGTTCGCCTAGTCGTTGAAATTCAACCTTTACTGCAATAATACAAAACCACTCAGATAAAACGTTATATTTTTCTTCGTTCTAATAAAATATAATATCGTCCTTTATCCGTTCTTTAATCGTTATATCTATAAATGAGAGCCTTTCAAATATATAATAGTTTTTTGTTATAATTATTTAGCAAATTTAGAGAGAAACAGAGATTATGGCTTTATGATTGGCTAATTTTTTAACTGATTTTATCTATCTCAGACACGAAAATGTAGAGGAATAAATACATTCTGCACTGCTCCTATGGGCAATCTGTCAAATAAAAAAACATCAACCGAATACGTTGAGTTTAAGACAGTTAAAATGGTTCTTAACTTATTTCACTTGCCTATTTATATATAGATTGTTGGATGAAAAGAGTAAAGTTAAAAACACAAATAAACAACATAAAATGGAATAGTTTATTGGTACCTTAAAAAATTGGGTGAGAAAAATATGTTTGCTAAAGGTCGTACGGGTGCCTGCTCTCGATGTTTTTTTACTCTGTTACACCCCACAAATAAACATCTGTTTTCACAAAATATTTTCTGCACTTCATCTAAAACTAGCTAACAAACAAAAAGCACTTTTAACAAGCCACTCCTTGTTGTATTGGCATTACTTATCCCTTTGTGCTGCCGACAAAAATAGAAATAAATCTAATCTTGACAGCAGCAGCACTAAAACCCGAGCTGTCGAGCAGCATGCTGTCGTCAATATAATCATTCTCATAAGAATGCATGTGTTTTAATTTTGACATATTGCTGCGGGCTGTCTTCTGTCTCGAATGTGTTTATAGCTTTAGTGAGAAAGCATTAAGCTTATGCCTTATCTTGATAAAAAAAGTATCGTAGGCTAGGTTGTGTTAGTTAAGCAGTCAGATATATATAATCACCTAGTTATGTCCGATGTAAAATCCCTTAGTTTTACATGCAAAGAAAGTGTAAGAGCATAAATTTCTTTTTCATGATTTATTTATTGTATCTTCAAGTATTTGAGCTAAGATTAAGTACTCATCTAAGGTAAAATTGAAATATACTTGTAAAGTCCAGCCAGTGCTAGATAATAAAATTGTATGTTTCAGGGTTGCAGATGTAGATTTATATTAGGGCCATTCTTCTAATGTTCGGCTAAGAAAAGCAAAGACTCCTTCTTAGTCGAATGTAACTACGATCATTAAGTATTTTGTGAGGAGATGGGAATCGATGCGTCTCTAGCTTTTATAAATACTTTGTTGAATATTTCGCTATTTCATCAGTAATTAATGGAATCGAAAGAACTAGTAATGTTTGAGTTTTTTCATATAATAGGGTGTAATCATTCGTAAAATTTTATTTTAGCGCCATTAAATTTTTTCTAAGTTTGAAGTTGAGGAAGTGACTCTTAGTTGAATCCCATAAATGAATTTAGTTTGAGGACCGATCTGTGCAATAAAAGTTTAAAGTCTAAGTCTATTTCTGCCAACAAGACAATTAATGTTTACTACTTTTAGCTTAATCTGTTTAAATTTTTCTTTGATATGACTTTTTCAGGTTATAACATCGATCAAGATGTATGCCAAGGTATTTAACCTCTGAGTGCTGAGGTATCTTCTGGTTATTTATGCGAGTCGAAAGGCATGAGTCTCTACGCAGCGTAAAAGTTATGCTTACTTTAGTTCATTTATTTTTATTTTTAATTTTTTAACCACATTTTTAAATGATGTATTTGGGGGCTTTCGTGAATGCTTGGAAAAGCAAATGTCGATTTGAGTCCCAAAATACGACCTTGGAGAACTCTGGGTTTAGATGGCTCAGACGAGCTTTAAAAGTCTCCCTCTTTAAGTATTAACTTCCGATCAGTTAAATAAATTTTTAAAAACTTTTTTTGTGGAAGTTAAGATTTAACTTATATAGTAAGCCTTCATGCCATACTTTGTCAAAAACAGAATACTATTTTTTTTTCTCAAGGATCGTTTTCACTACGTTACCTAGTATCTTCCTTTGTTCTATTGTGCTGTGTTTTCTTCGGAATCCGAATTGATGATTTGGGATACATCTTCTGACGCTTAAAATTAGGTTAAGCTTAGAAATTAAGATTTTCTTAAATAGTTTTTACATATTTTACAACAGGATTATTGGCTTAGGTATCAAAATTATTAAAGAGACCTTCCAAGGTTGAAGGAAACACTTAAGTCCTAAAATGGTAATAAAAACTTAACTTATTATTTAAACCGCTACTAGACGAAATTCCATTAGCATCTTGATAACTATTTTGTCATAACTATTAGCTTTCCTAGGATTTAGAATATCGAGTATTTCCAGACCAGTGATTATTTCTAAAGTCTAAATCTTAGTACTGTATACTGTATCACAATCGCCGGCATAACAATCGCAGTTCTTTAACATATAAAATGTGTTACCAATTTTTAATGATAGCGCATTACTAGACACTTGTCTTAATTTTTAGCGCTCCCAACAGTTCTGTTTTCGCAAGTAAAACCCTTCCTAGTACCCGAAGAAACTATTGCACATACCATTCATCTTTCAATAATAATACAAGTTAAGACTAAGAGTGAAGTGTTCTTTAGTCTTTCGAATAGACAATCTTCAAATATTCGAATAGACAATCTAACTTTCGTTTTATCTGCAATAAATTACTTTGCAATGCTCAAAAACTGATTGCATGAAATTTCAACAGAATTCGTTGATATCTCCCGGTATGATACTATACACAGAATTAATTAAAAAGATTGTAATATTATAAAATTTTTTTATTTTTCGCAAATTCTAAATTCCTCAGTATAGAGAATTTGTGCGCTAATAAACACATGTAAGTTGTGATAAAGGAAAATTTTTAGGAAATATCAGATTAGAAGAAAAATACCTGCAATGCCAGGAGTATTTCGATTTTACTCTTGTCGGTTGGATTTAAAACACAAAAGCTTTATTATCTGTCATATTAAAAGGTCTAAATACAAGTATCGTTTTAAAAACTAAATAAAATTTATCCAGTTTGATATAGCTTTATTAGAAGTAAAAAATATTCAGATTCACAGTATCTATAATTTCTATCTCAGGAATGGCTTGGATGATATTAGCCTTAAAGCTGTATACTGGATTATTCGTATAGCATCGAATTTTAACTTTAAGTCTTAGGTGATCAGCCCATAATTATGGCTCTGTAGCGTTTTCCGTTCATTGAAATGGCTTTACCAATAGTATTTTCGGAAAAAAATGTGCCAATGATGATACCATATCAAATCCACAACACACTATCACTATATATGAATCCACTGGCTTTTTAACAATGATGTGCTATTCCCAGATGCGTCAACTTTGCCATATAGCTGCCGAGATGAAAATGAGCTTTGTCAGAAAATATGATTTTTGCCCAATGTCGATATTTGATTAACAACTGAGAAGCCGTAAAGAAGTGGATGGTAATTTGCATTCGATTGCTGAGTCAATTGGAATTTGTTAGCGAATAACAGAAACTATAATTGTTGCCTACTAGCTAAACAGTCTCAGGAAATTTATTTTGCAGGCTTGCGTACAGCCTCATTTCGTACCGAAAAATTTATCAGTATCGAATTACTTGCAATCTAAAAATACACTTGTAATTGGTTCAACCGATAGTTTTAAAGAGAATCGCTTGGAAAAATACTACCAGCTCAATTGGCTAGTAGTTACTTTGGTAGTACACCCAATTCTGTTTTTACACGGTCTATCACGGTTTACACGATTTAACACGGTTTGAAAATAAAAAAAATTTTTTTACACGATTTTAACACGATTCAAAATCTTTTGAGCTTAGATTTTATTTGTAATACTTAAGTTTTGCGAAATATTTCATATCAAAAATTTAGAGGAATTCCCTTTTTGTGCATACAAGCATTTTTACTTGTTAGAGCACTGCAAATGTGCTAATATTTTTGTGAACTATCAATGCATCTCTAAAAGAAGACGTCGAAAACTACAAATAAAAAACTACAACGTAAAGCCATTTCTTTAGAAAACAAAATAGAAATTTTAGATCGCCTTCGATATGAAAAGGCTCAACATTTCTTGGCAAAATGTTCGGTTATAAATGAAGTCACAGTTAGAACTGTATAAAAATTAAAATTCAATTAGGCAATCGTTGATTTCTAGAACTAAACCATCTGTTAAGTCTTCATCATACACTAAAGATGTAAATACACATTATATGTACATACATGCTTATATGTGTAAAAATAAACATGATTTCTTGTTCTTAAAAAATTCTCGTTTTTACACTAATTTTAGGAGGTTTTAGAGTTAAGGAACCAATCACCTATTTTGTGTATGATCAATGTCTTTTTTACACGGATTTATCTGGAACCAATCTACCGTGTAAAAACAGAATTAGGTGTATATCTACATGTCTGGTGCTTTTGGACAGAACTAAAAAACTTATGATTTAAAAGGATACTTGTATTTAGACTACCCTTTGTTCTTGTGTCAATTTAAAACAAATTAATTTCACTCAATTTAATCTTTTAGTTTTTATACTAAAATAACTTTTCATTAGTTTTGACCTGATGCTACGCGATGTTCAAGCTAGTTTTAATTTTTTAGAATATTTTTTTTATATTCTTTATTAACACAATTATTTAGTTTATTCTTTGACTTAGATACTCTTAGCAATTTTTTATAATTTTACAAAGCGTAAAATAAATTGCATTAAATAAAGCGATTTCTCTTACAATATCTCTGCATTTTATACACTTTACTTTTATATTCCTATCCAACGATGACCTCCTTTATTTGATGAATTAAACTTCATTATAGTGTGTCTTGATATGAACGAAATTTAATAAAGCATAAAAACTTCATTTAAACACTCTATATCCTTAATACATTTTTCTTTTTCAATTAAGGTTATTTAAAATATATTTTTTGTAAGTTTTTATAACATAAACTGCAATAGAAAAACTATGGCAGAAACAAATTACTTCAAATAAACGCTTTGAAAGAAATAGAAGAAATATGATTAAAGGAAACCATGGGGCCAAAAAAAGAACTATTGGAATTTGAAAAGAAAGTAGATTATTATGTATTATATTTTAACAAGCTTTCCGATTGGCATAAAAAATAGGAAAATTAAATTTCATGCAGGCAGAGAAAGATATGGTAAGATCCATTCTATTTTCTTTGTAACAATATGTAGTTGCAGTGGTTGAAGTATAGCTATCTTAGACAAAACCTTTATCCGATAAGCAAAAGTTTATTAACATTAGATTATCAAAACGCAATTAGGTGCATCATGGTTGATAATGAATTGTGTCGAAAAAGGCATGGTTGTTGCATGGACACAAGAACCACATTATACATTGCATTACAATCTGCTTGCGTTTAAAATTAATCATCTCATTTAAAAAAATAAAAAAACTGAACGAAATTAGTTAGAACTTACTTCAAAATTTAAATATTAGAATATTAAAAATCATATGTGTTATAATATGTTTTTAGTTAAACATAGTTATGGTTATTTTGTTTCTCAATATTATTATATTGAACAATATTATGATTCTAACAATAACAATATTATTACAATGTATAACAATGAATATATTATTTGACTAGCGCTGGTCATTTGGTCATTTCTATTACTTTTAATTACTCAATACTACTGAATACTTTTCAGTTGGGTACTCAGTACATCCTTTTACATAATGACAACGGAAATTTATCGAACATTTTTTTTTTAAGAAATACCAACCTAATTTACTCTTGTGTACTGAGTACTCAAAAAAATTATCAAATACTGCATACCCGGCACCTACTACTCAATACTTTGGCAGCACTTGATTTGACTACAACTACAAAATTCAAACATATTATGTTTCTCTTAGATTAGATTATGGTTACCTTAACCATATTTAGGTGGAGTTGTAAGCCACTGAATAATCCGATTGATAAGTTTCGGCAAGGTCTTTTAGGGAATTTTTCAAGGGAGTTGTACGCAATTCATCTGCATTCCTTTAGCAGTTTCGGCAATTTTTTTAAATTAAGGAGATTTGTGTTTTTTTTTACTTTCTTCAACTCTTTTTAGTCAAAAGACTTTAGAAATTTATATTTATTGGAGCTTAGGATGCTTTTTCGGCTTAAAGTTAAAAATTTTAAGCAATTCTTATTATAAACAATAGAAACCAAAACAAAAAAGAAGTGCGTTTATATAAAAATTGTTGAACTATAGAGATAAATAATTAAATATTTTACGCCAAGACATCTATTGACTAAACATTTTTAAACAAACTCTGAGGCCTTGCTCTTTGTTATTACATTAAAATTAACATGTGGATAAAAAATATCCAGTTTTTAGAAAAATTTCGATAAAAAAATATACTAATTTCTACACCTCTAAAAATTTTCTAAATATTTCGGCCCATTAGTATAACTTGCCAATGGCTAAATTTAGGATTTTGTCGGAGCGATAAGTAGGTTTTCATTTTTTTAAGTAAGTTAAAGATAACACTTAACTATCAAGTACTTTAAAGGCAAGTTATAGTAACGAGCCTTATCCTCTTATTATAACGGCTTCTACAAAATCCTAACTTTAGCTATTGGCAAGTTATAATAATGGGCCTTATAGAGAAATAAGTTAGTTTTAGGAACTATAAAAAGAAAATACATTTCAAATATTCAATTTAAACTTTTTTTCAATGTGGATTCAGTGAACCAAAAACGTACCTAAATATTGTAAAATGGGGTGTAAAATTAAAGAAAA
The DNA here is from genome assembly GCA_949628195.1 of Phasia obesa. Taxonomy (NCBI): domain Eukaryota; kingdom Metazoa; phylum Arthropoda; class Insecta; order Diptera; family Tachinidae; genus Phasia; species Phasia obesa. Next base: position 171,918,207 of record OX451215.1, on the reverse strand, counting down.
GTTATGTTACTATACAGCTAGCAAACTTTTTACTCAAATCTACAGACTATTTTCTATAAGGCTTTCAACTCCCGTTACGGCCATTTAGTGCTCAAAGAGCCCACGGGCAGGAAGGCTAGTAAGGCACTTGGATACAATAGAAGTACGCTAAGCTGCATTAGTGAAAGGTCGTGGAAACTTCAAGTATCATCTAGTCAAGGTAAAAATCGAAGAAGATGATACTTGCAGACTGTACCTGGAGGAGACTAAGATAGTAGCGCACATTGTGTGTGAATGTCTGGCACTGGCTAGCATAAGACTTAGGAACACTGGTAGAAGCTTGTTAAATGTGGATGCCATGGGGGACCTGAGCTTTGAAGATATGCTAGCAATTACCAGAGACTACGTTATGAGAAAGAAGGCCGATAGTTACCAGTCGAAAATCTGATATCACTAAAGCCAAGATTAAAGGCTGGTTGTAGCACGTGACTCTGTGAGGGTAAAGTTGCCGTAATTACATTTCGGTTTTCTATAATCATAGGGGATGGAAGGGGGTCGAAAAAGGACCCCTTAAGGAAGTGGTCTGCTTCGGTTTTCCCCCACATTAAAACAAAAAAATTTTCGATAAGACTTTTACAAAACATTTTCGATAAGAGTTTTACAAAAAATTTTCGATAAAAGTTACACAAAATCATTTTCAACAAAATTTTTACAAAAATAGATATTCCATCATATATTATTGTGAAATTGGGATACATAACATGGTTTGAAAACGATTTATTTTGGACATATGTAATTCGGTATCTCATGAACCACTGAAGATATCTAAATGAAATTTCATAAAAGAAAACAGAGGTGTTTCTGAGTCGAGGTTCTAACAGTCGGCTCCTAGAGGGAATTTTAGGTAAGCCACTAAAGTTGAGTACCTCAGGTATATATTTTTTGGAATTATCATAAAAAGTTTAGTTTTAACTCAAATGTTAAGATTTCTTAAATTTAGTAGACCTTGAAAGTATCTATAAAAATTGAGCTTACATGTGTAGGTTATCTCTTTTTGTTTGGGAAAAAATTGGCTAACATTTTTGTTTTAATTTTAGCCGACCTTAATTAAGTTTGTGTTTTTCTCATGGTTTTGGCTATATTCTTGATAAAATTTAGAAAAAATTTGCTTCAAGTTCTGTAACTTTTTAGCGAAAAGCGTCTGTTTTACAATGTAAAAAATCCTAAAAAAACTTATATAATTTAAACTTACATCGGTAGTAGTAAATTTTTTAAACCATTTTAAAGACAAAATAATGCAAATGCTATATTTTGGAAGAATATCTCGATCAGTTTAGATTTTGTGGCAATTCAATTTTTTTTTTTATTTCTTAACAAAGCACCTTGACTTGATTTTTTTCAGTTTTTGGGGTAAATATAATTTAAAAAATAGAGCGCGAAAAAAAAATTATTATAATATTGTTATTTTAGAAGCTATAAGCTAAGCTTCCTAAACCTCGCCTCCTTATGATTTATTTCTTATTTTGTATTTAAAAATGAAAAATGTGTATAAACATACACAAAATATAAACTGCCATTTTTCAGTTTGGTACAAAATTCGTTTATACACATTTTCATTTAAAATAAGAAAAAATTCATAGGGCGGCGAGCTTTAAGCTTGTAACTTTTTAACGAAAAGCGCTATCAGAAACACCTGTGAAATGTCATTAAGATATCTTCAGTGGTTCATGCGATTGTGGAACAAGATTATCGTGAGTACCTGCCTACTCGGCCTAACCTCACGGTGGTCTTACCATCGATTGAAATTTAGGCGTAGACTAGCGCCCCCATTGTGTAGTATAACAACACTTTACGATTGCCACCAATCGCTTTTTGTGTGTGATACAGTCACAATGAGTAGCAATTTATATAATATGGCAAGCTTTTCCAAGGCAAGCCTAGAGCCACATTATAACCTCTTGCTTAGGGGTTTGGAGACTATCCAAACTCCGTATGTTGAGAGTGCAACAGCACACTTGATCGACCTTACACCTTACCTACATAAATCGATCTTAAACCACAACCACCACGTGTACCCCCGAAGGGGACCTCACCAATAACCGGTCACAGAGAGGATAGGCACTCTGTGGGGCCACCGATTCACGTGGTACCAGGCCCTTGTGCACTGGTCGGGCCTCGAAGAGGACCCGTATGTTTTGACACACAGACCTTTTCTTCCAGATTTAGGCTCTTGGAACCCTAGCGTCTGGTGCCCCTATTTTACCCGAGTGAACCGAGTCAAAGCATTTGCCATTCCTGCAGTGCCAATTGGAACCCCCGGGGGTAAAGTGGTTCATGCGATACCGAATTATGTCCAAAATAAAAACTGTGCAGACTAAGGAAATATTTAACATTATTATAGTGAAGGGTATATAAGATTTGGCATGGCCGAATATAGCACCCTTATGTGTTTTCGTTGATATCTGCTATAAAATTTTGTTCAGTATTTTATTTTTTAAAAAATTTTTGTACTTTGAGAGAATGTAGAAAAAAGTAAACAATATACAGCATAAGGTTTGACAGGTCCTGATGTGGAATTTTATTTTCTGTTACACGGTATAAAAACTTGCATCAATATACCAATTTGAAGTTTTGAAATATACCTCCAAAACGAGAGATCACCCGGTTAGAAATTTAATCAAGTAAATGGTAGCAATCATTCCATATTATGAAGGTCTGTATTGCTACGTTGCTTAATGTCAATTAATCTTCTGTTTATCAGCAACATGAAAATTTGACGTCATTTGAAAATTTTAATACTCGTCTGATCTGATATTTATGTCAATTAAAACTTTATAAAATATACATACATACATATACACGTTTCAAGGGAACGCTAAAATTTTTATCATCAATACAATAATCCATTTTAATTTTGAAAATTCCATATGTATATAATCCATTTTATTATATAAAATTTAGTTTTGCCAGTGCTAGACAAAACATTTATTTTTTATGGTTGCTGTTATCATTTGCAATAAAAACGGAATTACAGTACATATATTATAACTTAATTTTTATAGTCTTGAGTCTTTTATAACATCACAATTTTTTATGCAAAGATCGGTCAACTACATGAAGGTAGTTAATCATAGTATTCATTTTAACAATTATAGTCTAATTATAATTTCATAACATAAACCAAACAACGTTTTCCAAACTGTATTTACATATGAATATAATTTTCTTCTACAACAAACTAAATAATTCTCAACTCTGCAGGTTACTATTTGTAGAAAAATTTCACCTGACATTTCCTTAATAGATGATTTCTATCTTGTCAAAAGAAAATATTCCTTGATTTAAACCACATACATTACAAAGGACCCAAATATCCTATAACATTAAAGACTTAAAGCCAGTCAAATATGTTTGTAAATTCAACTAAGCCTATTATTAAACTCATACTGTGTTGATTAATCGTTTCAAGCAAATCTTTTTCTTAATGGCTTTCACTGACTTTTCGGAAGATAAGGTAAATGTGAGTTTATTTTAATATGTATGTTGACAAAGTAGAGCAAACAAATTGCTTTTACACATACACGTTTTTCGCACATAAGGAGCTTAAAATACAGTTGAATAATTGGATTGGTTGATAAGCAACTAAAGCATTGAAAAATCAGTTAGTACATTTAATAACGTGTAGCAAGCTAACACTTGTCAACCTCCCAAATAGCCGTGCTTATTAAATTTTACCTCTTTACCTCTACTTTTTTTCTACGATACAGAGCAAAAGAAATTTATGCAATAAATAAACTTTGTAAAATATAGCTAAAAATCATACGGTATAACGTAACCTGTAACTTCCTGAAACTGGTTTTTTCAAGCGATTCTGTTTTATAACTACCGGATGCTTTAAATACAACTATCCTTTAAGATCAAACATCATTTCGACTTTGATAGTCACTATCATACGTCAGCGGATCAAAATGTGTAGCAATACGCTTTGCCGAAATGAAGTTGTAGGCAGGCTTGTAGAAATAATTTCACACTGTGTATCGACGAGAATGTAACTGCTGTTGCTGATAGTTGGCAACACAATCAATAAACGCACTAGTATAGTGAAAATTAGAATACAGATATCTCCGATTATTTGCTAACAAGTTCATACTGACTCAGCAAGTGACCATCAACTTTTTAGGGATTCTCAGTTGGGGCCTTACATAAGCACCAATTAACTGCAATCTACTATCGAAAATGACCTTTTCCATCTACATATAGCTCTACAGAGCCAAGATGGGCTTTTTACCTCCAACAATAAAAAGTCTAAAATGATCAGACTTTTTCTTGTTGGGTGCATTTAAAGTTCGATGATATGCGAATAATCCAGAAACTATCCGCACTCTTAAAGATAATATCGCTTAAAATAATCAGAATTATTCTTAATGGTTTTAGTTAAAAGCCAATGCTATGAGAATAATCCACACCCTTAAATATAATATCGTCCTAATTTCTTTTTAGACAACCAGAAACCATCAACAAGGAATTTATATATTTCAGGCTTAAGTTCTTTATTCTAAAGAGATAAAAAATGACACTAGTAGATAGGTACGAAGTATCTATCTACTTATCTATTTACAAGGTAATTTTTATTCAAACAACTTATAAAAAAACGGCTTGCTTGGTAGTAGAAGAGATATAATAAAAAATAAAAACATTTTATAATATATATTTTGGTTTTTATAATTTTAATTTTTAATTAATAGCGTGCTATATACCCTAATTATAATTTTACAGAAATGGATTTTTTTTTTTGTAGGGGTATACCGAAGCAGACCACTAACTTTATGGGTCCCTTATTGACCCCCTCGTTCTTTAATGATTTCTATTATCCGTATGCAAATTTAGGAATACTTTACTTTTATTGAGTCTCGTGCTGTCACTAGCATTTCACTCTCGACTGTAGTGATTTCAGACTGGCGACTAATACATGGCGACATTTTTTCTAATCACAGAGTCTATGGTAATTGCTAACATTTGCTTAAGGCTAGCTCTGCACGGCATCTCCATATAATACGAGTGTGTGTCTGCTCGCAGTCCAAAGCCTTTTTATGTTAGCCTTTTTTCAAGCACTGTCTGGAAGTATCGTCTTACCTCTATTTTTAACTTGGCCAGATAATACTCGAGAGACCGTGACCTGTACTAAGCAGTTAGCCATTTGTAGACCCCAGATTATACTTAGCACTTTCTTGGTCTTCCTGTCAACTTGTAGTGAAAAATTCCAGAGTCTTTGGTGGGAATCGAACCCACAACCATGGACTAATAGACTAGCACACTAATAAACTAGCACACTAATAGACTACAACACTACCAACCGCCGCACCCACTGAAATTGATTACTATGGGGTAAGCTAGTTTCTATGGCCATTTCGCTAAGTGCTTAATTTAGATCATCAGGAAATCTTAACCCACAATTTGGATGAGCTAAAGTTGAAAAATTTAACGAAAAGTATCATAATTTTCATATCATGTTTCTTTGTATAGGTTGTATAAATAGAAAATTATTACAACTGAGGCCCATTATTATAACTAGCCAATAGCTAAAGTTACGATTTTGTTGGAGCGATAGGTAGTTTTTCGTTATAATAACGAAGAAAAGGCTCATTACTATAACTTAGTTAACTTACTTTAAATAACGATAAACCACTTATCGCTCCAACAAAATCCTAACTTTAGCTATTGGCAAGTTTTAATATTGGGCCTGAATCTATCCTGTAGATAGATACGAACAATGCTAAAGACGGATACATCGATCCAGAAAATGCATTACAATCTGCTAGTGTCTAATATTTCTTTAATTCTTTATAATAAACTTATGCCTGAAAATATTACTTCTAATTTTCTTATAATGATTATTTCGATTAGATTTGCGTATGTATAAGTTACTTTTTAGGGTTCCGTACACAAAGTGTAGAAACGTAACCCTATTGTTTTCGCTACAATGTCTGTCCGTCTGTCAGCGCATTTTATCTCTGGAAATTTTTACAGATGATGTATAGATGTTGCCGCTATAGCAACAAATACTAAAACTTATAGGGTGTTCCAATAGAGAGGTGTTATTCACGAAAATGTGTTTATTTCTTGAACTGTAGGAAGGAAACACTTGAAATTTACAAACAGTAACTAAAACTTAGTTCACTACATAAAAAAGTATAAAAAAATAAAACTAAAAATTAAAGGGTGTTCCGATAGTGGTGTGATTTGCATGTATAAGGCATAAGTTTTGAACCATAATAGATAGACTCTTGAAATTTTCACAGAAAGGGTATATCTGTAACCGCTGTAGCAACAAATATTAAAATTTATAGGGTGTTCCGATAGAGAGGTGTTATTCAAGAATATGTGTTTATTTCGTGAACTGTAGGAGGCATAATCTAAAAATTTACAAACTGTAATAAAAACGTAGTTCGCTTTATAAACAAGTCTAAAAACTAAACCTAAAAATTAAAGGGTGTTCCAATAGTGGTGTTATTTGTATTTCTAAGGCCTAAGTTTTGAACCTTAATAGGTAGAATCTTGAAATTTTCACAGAAGGAGTATATCTGTAACCGATGTAGCCACAAATATTAAAATTTATAGGGTGTTCCTATAGAGAGGTGTTATTCACAAATATAATTTTATTTCTTGAGCTGTAACAGGTAGACTCTTGAAATTTTGTACAGAAGATGTGTTGCCACGGCAATTACTAAAAATTAAAGGGTATTCCGACAGTGACATGTTTTTCACATATAGTAATAAGTAGACTCTTAATATATTTATAGAAAGGAAGTTGCCATGACCACTATAATGAATAATAAAATTAAAGGGTGTTCCGACAGTGACATGATTTTATAAACCGTAATAGATACCCTCTTGAAATGTTTACAGTAGATGTGTTGCTGATGTGGGTATTTTAATAGAAAGTGTATTACCAAGGCCGCTATAAAATCAATTACATACTAAAATTTAAATGATGTTCCAATTATGATGCGAAGGGTGTCCCATAAGACATAAAGAAATAAACAACTGGAATTTTTAAATTATATATAATAGCACGGAACCCTACGTGTGTGAGTCTAACTCGCACTTGACTAATTTATTTATAATTTAGTGTTAGGTTGTTACCAAAATTATATAAACATTCTTAAGTAAAAAGAAGAGAAAAAATAAAGATAGCTTTAACAATATCTCTTTTCTCCGTTTACTAGAATTCTTTCATAACATTTAAATTCCCCTTATGCTATGTACTAAAATTTACTATGTTCTATTTAAAATTATTTAACAAAATTTATATTGCTAAAATTGTTTTTCAAATACCCTATTATCATTATTTTTTGTTGAACATGCCATGTGCGAAGTATACACAAGTTATGTTACAACTGTCATAATAGTTACAAAAATTACAACAATAATATTTAGTTGTTTATAAGTACCATCAACAAAAAAGTGTTTGTTATACAGGGATACAACGTAATTTTAACATTGACTCTATTTATTTATTTATTTTTTTGGCTCCTTTTAAATTCCTTTTCTAGGGTTAATGTGTTACAGTTTGTAATAAAGTAAAGTTTTATTTTATTTAACTTTTTTATTTATATATTTTAAAACAAACATTATTTTCTTTATGTTGATGTCGCTGTCGCCGTCGCTGGCCCAGTTGTTATTGTTATTATTGTTGTTTTTTATTTTTTACAAGCCAAAAAATAAAATTACTGCTATGCGTAAACCATGTATATTTTTTTGAGTTTTAAATTTGTTCGTGTATGTAACGTTGTAAGTATTTTTTTTGGCATGTGTTAAAAACTTTTACGCTGTTAGACATAAATTTTGTACAAATTTTGTGTTTTCGGTTATAATTTTTTTCTTGTTTTTTAGTTTTATAACAAGGTTTTAATACTATACAATGTAAACGAACGTATAGTTAAAGTTTAAAATGCTTTCGAAATAATTTCCTTCCAATTGTTTCAACGGTTTGAATAGCTTGGAAAACAAAATGAACATTTTATTAAAACCCTATAATGTTGTGTTCGTTGTTTTGTAGATATTGTAATACAATAGTGTAAAATTGTTGTTAATTTAACTTGATGTAAACTTAAAAATATAGATTTTCAGTAATATTTTAAAAACAAGAACAGTAGATATTCAATTGTTTCATATCTTGAATATTTTATTGAATTAAAGTAGGAAACTTTACAAAGTTAAAAGTCGATAAGGCAACAGTTATACCTTCTTTGTAAACTAACTAGCTATCGCCGGTGCGCTTCGCTACACCCATCCACAAAAAATACAATAAACACTTGCAAGAAAAGTATGGCCAACCTTTTACTCGAAAGTAAAAGTACCACTCCCACTATCCTAATCCAGTCAGCATTTTGCTAGACTATGCCAAATTAGTATGAGGGTTCCTTGTGCAAAGTTTAAAGACTCTATCTATTGTGGTTCACCACTATTCACTTTGTATGGGAGGTACCACGCCCACTGCTCCAATCTAGTTTGTATTTTCGTTTACTATGCACATTAGCATAGGAGATAATCGTGCAAAGCTTCAAGGCTTTATCTATTGTAGTTCGCCGTGAACACGATAATAATTTTTCACTTTGTATGGGAGATACCACGCCCACTATTCCAATTCAGCCTGTATGTAGCTTGTCTATGTATGTTAATATGGGGTTACTTGTGCAAAACGCCAAGGTGCTGCCTAATTTAGTTCTCTAGATATACGATAATCATTTTTTACTTTGTATGGGGGTATGGGTAAGACGGTTTCTTTTACATACTTTCAAGACCAGACCTATTATAGTACTCTATGTAAACGATAATAATTTTTTACTTTGTATTCTGTATTTTGGCAGACTATGCGCATTAGCATAGGATTTACTCGTGCAACACTTCAAGGCTCTATTAAATGCAGTTTGCCATGTCAAATAATATGTCTATGCCTCCCAAACTTTCGGCAATGTCTCCTAACCGTTTCAAGATGATGATTTAATTTGTTCTTTTCGTAAAGAGTGTGCATCCATTTAGCATACCAAGATAGACACTAAAAGCTCTACGAAGGAGAGTTTTTGCCGATAAAAAATTATATTGAAAAACTATTTGAAGATGGTGAATAAAACAGGTATTTTTATATGCCGCCGAAGCGTTATTGGCAGATTTTAACAATAAAATAGTTTAAATAACAATGTCGGCTATAACTAGGAAATAAATAAATAAATAAATATTTGAATGTTTATAGTTTGTTTTTGATCATAAAAATAAGTTGATTAGATTTAAAAAAAGGACCAATCCTTAGATTAAACTTTTTATCACAGATAATCTTAAAACCGAAAAGTTTGGCGATTACTGCCTTACACCGTTGATTTTTTTTTTAAATACTAGTCAGTTGTTTTATTTAGTTAGTTGTTAGTTGTTTTATTTAGGGCTGTATTTTTATACACTATACTATTAAAGTCTTAACTTATTAATCGAAGTAGACTACTTCTTAAATGGCTGCCTTTTTTAACCCTTCCGTACTCAATGAGTATGGGCAACCGACTTGTAATTTACGGCAACCTTACATCCATCAAGTCACGTACTACAACCAGCCTTTAATCTAGACTATAGTGATTTTAGACTGTTGACTGGTAACTATCTGCATTTCTTCTCATCATGGAATCTGTAGTGATTGCTAGCATTTGTGCAAGGCTTAGTCCCATCTGCTCTGCCGATTTCCCTGGCTTAGGTTTCTGTATCTTTATCCCAAATGCTGAAACTTGCAACATAAAGACGGTACATAGTTAAAGTTTTAAAGTACACAGTGGGGTAGAATCAAATTAATTTGGAAACAATTCAGCCATATATAAAGGATAACGCCGATTAATACAAAATTTGACATGAGGATAGCAGAGGAGTATCTGAGTTAAAGTCTTGACGCTGGGCACCATCCATTTTTTGTCAGAGATGGTTGTACGTGGTCTCAAACTTGGATGTACCGCCCTTGAAAATTCTTCTAGAGTTTAACGTTT